>ML389072.1:0-12257 GCA_005239525.1 Nicotiana knightiana
TTTTCAAGTATATCCTTTACAGTTGGGTCCTCAATAGGACCATTTCATCACAAGTTCATCAACAAGGATTTTTAACACAATCAACTTCCAAGTTGAGATAAATTCATAATACAATGGATATGGAAGTAAAGACAATAATTTCATCAAAAATGGACTCACGGGTATGCTTGACACACAATCCATAGGTACTCGTCACCTCACTTATGCATTGGACATGATAAACACTTAGCACATAGCATACGATACCTATTCCCTCATCAAAGTTAGGCAACACACTTACCTCGGGTCCAAAAATAGCAATCAAGCCTCTAACACCGCCTTTCCTTTTGAATTCAACTCCGGAACAACAATATCTAGACATAATTAACTTAAGTATATCAATAATGGCTCAATAAATCGATCCCATAGCCTAATTATCCATTTCCTAGCATTCTTCCAAAAATACAAAAAGTCGACCCCGGGCCCGCTTGGTCCAAACACGAGGCTCAGACCAAAACCCGATCACCCATACCCCCACGAGTTCAAATATATGATTTNAAATCATCCTACTGACTTATTCGAGTAATGAAACCACCAAAATAACATAAAAGACAATGACTTAAACTCCAAAATCTTTAGAATTTTCTCAAACTTCATAAAATATCAAATTTTCCATTTTTGATCTGAAACACGTCAAACCAAGTCCGTTTTACACCAAATTTTACAAATAGCTCATTTAACACATATTAAACCTGTTCCGGGCTCTGGAACCATAATACGGGCCCGATAACACAGGTTTCACATCAAAATTCATTTTTCAAAAGTCATTATTATTTTCAGAAAACAATTTTCTTTAAAAATTCATTTCTCGGGCTTGGGACCTCGGAATTCGATTTCGGGCATACGCCCAAGTCCCATATTTTTCTACGGACCCTCCGGGACCGTCAAATCACGGGTGCGGGTCCGTTTACCAAAAATTTTGACCAAAGTCAACTTTAATCAACTAATCATTAAGAAATCAACTTTTCACCAAGTTTTCACATAAAAGCTTCCCGGCTACACGCTCGGGCTACGCATGCATATTGAGGTGAGATTAACGGAGGCTTTCGGGGCTTCGAAACGCAGATTGAGCTAAATTAACATAGAATAAATTTTGGATCATCACACCCCGATAGCTAATTTTCCACTGCCGACCGAAAATTACCAAAAACTCAATTTCGCCAATTCAAGCCTAATTCTACTCCGTACCTCTAAACCACATTCCGAACACACTCCTAAGTCCCAAATCACCTAACGAAGCTATCCGAGCCCAAAAATCCATATTCCGAGGTTGTTTACCTAATAGTCAACTTTTAGTTGACTTTTCTATCTATAAAGCTGACTTAAGAGACTAAGTGTCTCATTTCTCACCACGACCTCTCCGAACCTGAACCAACCGACCCAACACATCATAAATAGGCTAAGAAACACATGACAAAGCATAAACAGGGAAAATAGGGCTAATCTCATAGAACGACCGGCCGTGTCGTTACATTCTCCCCTTCTTAAACAAACCTTTGTCCTTGAACGGGTCTAGAAACATACCTAGAGCCTCAAATAAGTGAGGATATCTGCTCCGCATCTCCCGCTCAGTCTCCCAGGTGGCCTTCTCCACCGGTTGCCATATCCACTGCACCTTTACTGAAGCTATCTCCTTAGACCTCAACCTTCTGACCTGTCGACCCAAAATAGCCACTGGATCTACCTCATATGACATATTACCCTCAAGTTGAACCGTGCTGAAGTCCAAAACATGAGACGGGTTACCAACATTATTTCGAAGCAAGGAAACATGAAACATCGGATGAACACTCGATAAGCTGGGCGGCAAAGCAAGTCTATAAGCCACCTCTCCAATCTTCTAAAGCACCTCAAAAGGTCCAATGAACTGGGGACTCAACTTGCCCTTCTTCCCGAACCGCGTAACGCCCTTCATGGGTCACACCTTCAGTAGCACCTTCTCCCCAGCCATAAAAGATGCATCCCATACCTTCCGGTCCGCATAACTCTTCTGCCTAGACTGCACCGTGCGAAGCTGTTCCTGAATCAACTTCACCTTATCCAATGCATCCTGTACCAGGTCTGTGCCTAATAGCCTAGCCTTACCCTGTTCGAACCAACCAACCAGAAATCTACACCTCCTACCATATAAAGCCTCGTACGAAGCCATATGGATACTCCACTGATAACTATTATTATATGCAAACTCCGCGAGTGGCAGAAACTGGTCCCATGAACCCCCAAAGTCAATGACACAAGCACGCAACATGTCCTCCAGAATCTGAATAGTGCGCTATGACTGCCCGTCCGTCTGGGGATGAAATGTTATGCTCAACTCGACCTGAGTACCCAACTCTCTCTACACGGCCCTCCAAAGTTGAGATGTGAACTGAGTACCTCTGTCAGAAATGATAGAAACTGGAACATCATGCAACCGGACAATCTCCCTGATATAAATATCAGCTAACATCCCTGGCATCACCTCGTCGGACTCTATCCTGAAGAACGTGCAAGTGTGGGTCATCATACTGGCGCTCTCTAATCCAGTCATAAAGAGAAGACCCGGAAGCTGTCGCGCCCCTTTTTTCCTCTCCTTTCGGATTGGTCAGGGTTTTCGACATTATTGGGACAACTCATTTCCTTTTGGGAAAGGGGGTATAATGAGTTCGAAGAGTTGCCACCTAACAAATTAAGGTGCGTTAGGGCACCTATTAAGGGTCATTCATAACACTAATTTGCATAACCAGAGATTGGGTAAGGGCTTGAAATTACTTCAAGGAGAAAGTTTTAGGCACCCCTCAAAGTCCACAACTGTGGGTCCTAGCCAAACATACTTTGTGAATTCATTCAAGTAGAAAATAAACAGTTTAAGCACACATATGTAAACAAATAAAGGTCTTAACAGATTAGCAGTCCAAGAACACATATGTAAACAAATAAAGGTCTTAACAGATTAGCAGTCCAAGTTCACATATGTAAAGGATAAGGGAGGTCCTAAGTTGTTTATCCTATAGGATCATATCTGTGCAATGCCCGGTAATCACTCCTCAATGAGGGGCTATACATTGCATTAGCGCACAGGTAATCATATCCTTTTCTACCCATTGTCCCACCCCTTAGAGGTTATTAAGCGAGTTTTGTTTAACGAGATCTACGCGTGCTGTTACCCGTCTCTTCTTTGGGATCCCAGAGGAGTTTAGGACCTCTAGTATACTGGCAGTTCTAGACAAAACACTATGGGGTTTAAAAAGGGAAAAACTAGGCGACAAGCAAGAACTAGTAGGACTAGCACATAAGTGGCAAAAACAGTTAAGAGGCTCAGATTCACCTCTAAACATAATGCAAATAAACAGCAGGTGTCAAACCACAGACAAATACACCTTTTTATTAGAGAAAGGATCCTAAGACAGGGTATCTAAGTGAACAATAATATATAGAACATGCAACACTGTGTCATAATGCAATGGCAGGGTCCTAATCAGTTTGCCTACTGATTTAAGACCTGTAGGACTTTAAGCAGTAAACACAATCAACACGCAATTTCCAGTTTACAAAAGATTAATTACCTAAGGCTTGCCTAGGCGTGGGACTGCGCAATCACAATTACAAGAGATGTTCATCAGTTTAGAAATCGTTTAACCTAAAAACATGTTGTTCTAAGCGACACAGACTTTTAAAAGGGTGATTCATGCCAGTTATGTTCAGAAAACATACATCTATATGTGAGACTATTTTTATGCCTTTTCAGGGACAATTACTTATTTTAATCGAAACATACATGTTCATACAAATGCAAGCAGAGTCCTAGAGCATGGTATCTAAATGCATACCGGAATGTCAGTTTATTAGAGCGAGATTGTTAACCTAATAACATGATTTCTAAGTGAAAACATCTATTGAAGTATGGATTAGCGATATGCTAAAGCAATAAACGTTAAGCCCTAAGAACAGGATATCTAATGCATTTTTAGCATGATATGGATGCAAATGAACACATTAGTCCTGAGACATAGCTTCTAATGCAGATTTGCAAAATATAAAGCCTAGGAACATGGTTTCTACCCAATTTTTACCCACAGTACCATACACTACCCTCCCTTTTCACTAGTCAGCCCAATATCTGTTTACAAATTATTACAAACCAAAAGCTGAATGAATTACATAAATAAATAAAAAGAGAAGAAGTTAAACTATAGGGAGCCTGAAGCAAGCCCAAATACGACCTGGAGATACCAGGCCTTCAGCATTCTCAAATGCCAAGGATTTCAGAACCAATTTCATGTCCAGGTGTGTCAGAGTTCCCTAAGGACCTCAAGGATCCCGGGCAATGCTCACACCCAGACTTTTCATAACAAGAACTGCGTAAGTGCAGTGTGGAAGGGCCATCCTTAGTGTGCCAGAGTTCGGAGGAATCTCAAGGATCCCAAGGCAGTACACACACTGGAGGGGCAGAACCTATTGACCTAAGATTGAAGTGAGAGTGCTTGACATAGTTATGAAAGATTTTTAGTGAGAAAACAATGTAGAGATAACTCTGGGAGTGAAAAGGTTTTCTGAAAATAGGAACTAGTTTAGTAGTAAAACAGTTTGGGAAAAGTACTAAAACACTTTTGAAATCAGAACACAAACCAATTAGTCATAGAACAACCAGATTCGGAAACACTTGGCAAACAGATTCCACACAGGGATAAAGGGGTTGGGGACACATAGAATACACATTAAGGAACACATGAACAGGGTACAGGGAGGCATATAGACAACAAATGCATAGAACACTTAGTAGTTTTTATAGAATAACAGGTTAGTCATGATAGTAGGTTATTGGGGACATAGAGCAAGGATGCAGTAAAGCCATGTTAAAAGCAATGGGGCACTGGACAGAATTAGACACACAATTAAGGTCAATAGAATACCCTAAGAGACTAGGTAACTTAACATGATCTCTTTAGTGAAGAGGAAAAGGCAGGGACTGAATAAACATTCAAGACAAACATCACATAGGCAATTACAGTTTGGACATGCTAATTACACACTGAACAAAACAGGATTTAGACATTCTAAGCAAAGCAGTAAACAGGAACAGGGATTGAATTCATAACGAATGAACTAGTGCAGGAATGAAACACATAGAGTTAAGTTTCAAAATTTAACTAGAGACATACCAGTTGAAGAAAAAAGTGTAGAATATAAAGCAAGTGTAGTTCCAATATCTAGCCTTGGCTTGCAGCCGGCTAGATCAAAAGTTAACACAAGTAGCAGAGAAAGAAAAGAGAGTTCGAGTGTGAGTGTGTGTTTGTGAACTAGTCCTTTTTTTTAAGAAGTGGAGCATGGGAGTTTATATGGTAGTTCAAGAGTAGAGCAAATAAGGTAAAAGAAATCAGAAGCCAGCAATTAAGGAAATCACAGAATCCAATCACATAAGGATTTCAGAATAGACTCCTTTAATTAAGGGCAATTGACTAAACGGTAATAATCAGGGATTTAATTAAGGAAAAAAGTTCAAATCAAACCAAATAAGGGAGTTCAGAATAATCAGGGGTCTAATTAAGGCAAGATAATCATGTAAAGGAATCAGTAGATATTACAGGCAATTAAATAAGGCAAGAATGACTAATTAAGGAAATAAAAAAGGAAATAATCAAGAATTATGTACATGAATTTTTAACAGAGTGAATCAGTCAATCATAATTTCAAAGTAATACTGATTTTTGGGGAGAAAGATATCAACTTCCAAAAATAGAGAATGAGCTAAGTAAAACTTCAGAAACACATAGAAGTTAGTCCGGAAATCGACTCAGAAATCCTAATAGAGATAAACTAGGGTAAAAATCATAAGACGTTGAATTAGACTAAGAAGAAATCATGAAAGTCAAAGCACAAAACGAAACAATTCCACAAGTAACATGAAAAACCCAGAATCGAAGCAAAATTTAAGAAAATTGGGGTTTTAGCATAAATAGACTAGGGTTTAGGCAAACTCAACATAAATCGGTCAAAAGCACATAAGAACAGAAGATTAAACATTCAAAATCAGAAAAATTTTGGAGAAGATAATTTTCAGTAAACCCTAGTTTTAGGAAAACAGAAAATAACTTGAAAAACCAGAAAACTTTCAAGGAAACATGTGAGATAGGTTCGATGCATCTCAGATCTGAGAAGATCGAAGATAGAATTAGGGTTTTGAGAAAATAGCATAGAGACGAAGACGAAGCTTAGAAATCCATAGGTTTAGGAAAAAGTAAGAAGATCTTACTAGAGATCGAACCAGAACGGCCTGAAACAGGCAAGCAAAAGCCAAAGTCGTAAGTGGACTTACCCTGGTCCCTTGAGGACTTTAGAGACAAGTAATACCAGCATAAGAGAGCCATGAGAGGCCTGAGGGTGGTGAGGAACCACCATGGTTGACAATGGAGAGTGACGACAAGTGAGATTAGGGTTAGGGCATAGAGGATTTTGAGAGGAGAGTGAAGTGTGACGGTGGAGAGGGTGAGAGAATGAGGGGTTTGGGGAAGGGGTCATTTGGGTTTAATTAAGGTAAGGGGGATCTGGATCGTTGATCAAAATGATCAACGGTCAAGATTGGATGAGGTATTGGGTCGAACAGGTTAATGTTTGGGCCTGGGGGTCTTGGGCTAGTTTATAAGGTATTTGGGATGGTTATATAGATTATTGAAATAAAATGGGGCTATTTGTTAAATACCAAAATAATTTAATTAAAATAATTTGATGAAGTAATTACTAATTATAAAATAAATTTAATGCATAGAAATATTTCAAACATGATTATTTGGTATTTCAAGATGCAAAAGACTAATTTCTGGTAAAAAATAGTACAAAATTATATGCATGGGCTATAATTGCAAAGTTATTGTAATTATAGCCGAAAGGTGCCAATTTGGCTATTTATAGAATAATTTGGACTTAATAAGACTATAACTAGTAATATTAAATCAAGACAAATGTTTTGAAATCATTTGTGATGCAATTTTGTAATTATTTATTGGAATAAAATACTGGGCAAATTAATAAAATATGTAAAAAAATTGTGGAAAAATACCAATTGATGCTAATGCATGATTTTGAAGACATATGCATTTTGAAATATTTTTTAGGAAAAATTGGGTATCAACAGAAGCTACATGAGATAATACCCGACGAGGCTCTGATAGATCCAATCTCACCAACTGACCTGCTAAGGCCTGAACATCAAGCGCTAATGGTCTCTCTGCTGCTGGAAGATATGCTAGACTCCCCAAACTCTCTGCTTTGCGACTCAAGGCATCGACCACTACATTGGTCTTCCCTGGATGATATAGAATAGTGATATCATAGTCCTTGAGAAGATCCAACCATCTCCTCTGACGCAAATTCAGATCCTTCTGCTTAAACAGATGTTGCAGACTACGGTGGTCAGTGAAAACCTCACAATGCACCCCATACAAATAATGACGCTAAGTCTTCAAGGCGTGAACAATGGCTGCTAGCTCGAGATCATGCACTGGGTAATTCTTCTCATGAGTCTTCAACTGGTGCGAGATGTAGGCAATCACCCTACCCTCCTACATCAAAACACAACTGATGCATATCCTCGAGGCATCACAATATACGGTATAAGAACCTGAAGCTGATGGCAATAGTAACACTGAAGTTATGGTCAAAGCAGCCCTGAGCTTCTGAAATCTCTCCTCACACTCGTCCGACCATCTGAACGGAGCACCCTTCTGGGTCAATTTGGTCAAGGGCGAAGCAATAGAAGAAAACCCTTCCACAAAGCGACGGTAATATCTCGCCAAACCAAGGAAGCTCCTAATCTCTATAGTGGAGGACGGTCTGGGCCAACTCTGCACTGCCTCTATCTTCTTCTGATCAACCTGAATACCCTCACTGGACACCATGTACCCCAAGAAAGCTACTGAGCCAAGCCAAACCTCACACTTGGAGAACATTGCAAAAAGCTTCTCCTCCCTCAATCTTCGCAAAACAACTCCAAATGCTGGGCGTGCTCCTCCTGGATACGAGAATATACCAGGATGTCATCAATGAACACAATAACAAAAGAATCCAAGTACGGCTGAAACACGTTGTTCATCAAATGCATGAACACTACTGGGGCATTGGTCAACCCAAAAGACATCACCATAAACTCATAGTGACCATAACGAGTCCTGAAAGTTGTCCTGGGAATATCAGAATCCCGAATCTTTAGCTGATGATACCCGGATCTCAAATCAATCTTAGAGAACACTCTGGCTCCCTGAAAATGGTCAAACAAATCATCAATACGAGGCAAGGGATACTTATTCTTGACTGTAACCTTGTTCAACTGCCTGTAGTCAATACACATTCTCATAGAACCATATTTCTTCTTTACAAACAACACCGACGCACCCAAAGGTGACACACTAGGCCGAATGAACCCCTTATCTAGGAGTTCCTGAATCTACTCTTTCAATTCCTTCAACTCCGCTGCGCCATACGATACGCTGGAATAGAAATAGGCTGGGTGCCCGCCACCAAATCAATACCAAAGTCAATATCCCTGTCAGGTGGCATACCTGTCAGGTTAGCAGGGAACACGTCCGAAAAATCACGGACCACAGGAACATAATCAATAGTGGGAGTCTCAATACTAACATCCCTCACAAAAGCCAAATAGGATAAACACCCTTTTTCTACCATACACTGGGCCTTCAGGTATGAAATCACCCGACTAGGCACATACTTAATAGAACCTCTCCACTCGACTCTCGAGAATCCTGGCATCGCTAAGGTCACGGTCTTAGCGTGACAATTAAGAACATCGTGACACAGATATAGCCAATGCATTCCCAATATCATGTCAAAGTCAACCATGCTAAGCAATAAAAGATCCACTCAGGTCTCCAGACCCCCAATAGATGTCACACATGATCGGTACACACAGTCCATAATAATAGAATCGCCCACCGGAGTCGACACATGAGCATATGTAACTAAGGACTCACGAGGCATATCCAGAAAATGAGAAAAGTATGATGAAACATATGAATACGTGGAACCTAGATCAAATAAGACCGAAGCATCTCGGTGACATACTGAAACAATACCTGTAATTACTGCATCTGAGGCTATAACATCTGGTCTCGCTGGAAGTGGCTAAAATTGAGCCTGACCTCCACCTGATCGACCTACCCCTCTAGGGCGGCCTCTAACTGACTGGCCCCACCCCTAGCTACCTGGGCGGGTGGTGAAGTAACTGGTGCTGAAATTGAAGGCTGGCTCCTCTGCTGGAATGAACCACCCGAAAGACGGTGACAAAACCTCTTGATATGACCTGGATCGCCACACTAAAAGCAACCCCTCTCAGCAAATGACGGTGGGGACTGAAGGGAACCCCTAGAACCAGAATAACCACTAGAAGAACCATGTGCCGAGGAACCCTGAACTGATGGTGGCCGAGATGAACTATGGGCTGGAAGAGCACTGAATGAGGAACGACCCAAATGAGAGTTGTGGGTACCATGCCCCGATGATGCACCACTGTAGGCTGGGCGGACCGGCCGAGGAGGCCTAAATGAACGGCCTTTGCTGTGCTGAGACTGACCTCCTGAATGAACACCACCAAAACTACCAGACCCTCGAGGCCTCTTGGCCTCCCTCTCGACTCGCTCCTGGAGGCAAACTGACTCAATCTCTCTGCCAATTTCAACCACCTCCTCAAAAGGAGCACCAGATACCCTCTCCCTAGTCAAAAAAATCCGAAGCTGATAAGTGAGGCCATCAACGAACCTCCTGATCCTCTCCCTATCCATGGGAATTAGCCAAATATAATGACGGGCCACCTCAAAGAACCTTATCTCATATTGCGTCATGGTCATGTTCCCCTGACACAACTGCTCAAACTCCCTGTGCAGCTCTTCCCTACGGGACGACGGTATATACTTCTCCTGGAAAAGAATGGATAACTGACGCCAGGTAAGGGGCGCTGCACCAACAGGTCTACACCTCTCATAGGCCTCCCACTAAGCGAGTGCAGCTCCGGAGAACTGGAAGGTAGTAAATGGGACCCCACCGGCCTCCAATATCCCTGTTGTTCGAAGAATCCTATGACACTTGTCTAAGAAGCCCTAGGCATCCTCACCATCAGTACCACTGAAAGTCGGAGGATGAAGTGTACAAAATCTCTCCAACCTGCGCTGCTCATCGTCTGCCAAAGTTGGGACCACAAATCCTGGGTTGGGGAAACCGGCTGGGCTGGAGCTTCCCCCGGTGTCTGAAGCCCCTGGGTAACCTGCTCAGGTGTTCGGGCAACTGGAGTCTGAGTGCCTCCCCCAGCTTGAGAAGTAGCGGCAGTAGAAGACCTAGCGACTGACTGTGCAAGACTGGTGCACACAGTCAAAATCTGAGCTAAGGTCTCCTGAAGACCCAAAATCACAATAGGCAGTGTCGGTGCCTGAGCCGGTTCTGCTGGAACATCTACGATGGGGACCTGATCCTGAACAATAGGAGAGTCCACAGGTACTGCCCCAGCTGTTGCACGGGCTGCACCCCTCCCTCTACCACGACCTCGACCGCGACCTCGACCTCTCGCTGGTGTTTGTTCACCTTGATCAGTAGTGCGAGTCCTCACCATCTGTGAGAGAATGAAAACAACAGAAGTTTAGTTCCAGGAATCAACAGATTCGCACGACATAAATAAAAATGTGAGACTTTTCCTAAGGGTTTCGTAGCCTCTCGAAGATAAGTACAGACGTCTTTGTACCGATCCGCAGGACTCTACTAAACCTGCTCATGACTGGCAAGACCCATTCAACCTAGGGCTCTGATATCAACTTGTCACGACCCAAAACACCCGTTGTGATGGCGCCTGTCGTGGAACTAGGCAAGCCACACATTTTGTTGAAATAAGATTTGTTTTTTAGAAAAATTGTAAATTCAGTAGCAAAAGTATCAACAATAATCCATTTAAAAGTTTAACATCATCAAAACATCATTTAAAAACCAAACCCAAATTTGGTGTCACCGAATCATGAGCTACTATAAGGTAAGAGTGCTGATGTAAAAAATAGACAACATAGTCTGATATAATATAAATGCAACAAGAGGATAAAGAAGGAGAAATCGAGGCTGCGATCGCCAGCTGCTACCTCGAAGACCCAGGGATCTCTGTCAACCAATCAACCACTGCTACCCGACCTCGATAAACCTGGATTTGCACACAAGGTGCAGGGGTAACGTGACTACACCAACTCAAAAGTAATGAACCCAAACTACGGGATGAGAGGTAGTGACGGACTAAACCTCAATAATTGTAATGAAAACAATACACAGAATTTAGGCATGCTCAAAGTTTCAAAAGATAATGAAAACAGAATACGACCGATATGATAAGTAACCCATGTATATCTCAGTACTCTATATGCCAATATATCAACAGTGTGGAAATACACCTAGTGCCCACAGCTCTAACACATAAGTCCACTCAGTATTGTATATGGCCCTCAGACCCAGGGAAACTCCATCCCAGAATATGCACAAACACCGGTGACCGTAGTCACCCAGTACTGAGGAAAAAGGCCAATCCAGCCCCCACAGAGAAGATCCATCTCCAGAATATAACACTCGGACAAGATCCATGTCAAGGGACCATCCATCCCTCACATATCATCAACTTCGGACAAGATCCAAGTCCACGAAAGATCCATCCCTCAATATCAATGCGCTCACTGGGGGTGTAAAGACTCCAGAAGGGCTCCTATTGGCCCAAGCGCTATATCAAGCCAACAAAGGCATGATCAGAGTATCGCTATAGTGTGCAGTACGATCTCACAACTGTCTCAATAACAGGCTCTCGGCGTCACTCAGTCATTACTCTCCAGTCTCACTCACATGGGCTTACAAATGCATGAACTAGCCCGAAACAATGATAAATATATAAAATCAACAATTACCGAGATTGAGGCATGAAAAGATATGCTATGACAAGACTGAGTATGCAAAATCAAATAAACACATAAGAAGACTGAAATATACGACCACTCGGGTCTCAGCATTTTCGGCGTGACGCCCTAGCATTTGACTTAACATGATTTCTAGCATGTTCACATTAACCACGGTCACACCTCTTTCATGTCCCACAACCCTATTACGAGGTTGAGTTAGAAGAGTTTTTCCAATCGAAGTGACGTTTTGAAAAGGGATTATTTATTATTTAGAGTCGCCACTTGGAATTGAGTTTTGGTGTTCCAAGCCACCTTTTA
>ML389077.1:0-27959 GCA_005239525.1 Nicotiana knightiana
ATACACACACAAAGAAAAAGAAGAAGAAAGGGACGGGAGGAATAGGAAAAGAAAGAAAAAAAATAGAAAGAGAGGAACGAAAACAAAAAAAAAAGAGATAGAAAAAAAAAGGACGGACAGAATAGAAAAAGAAAGAAGAACAGAAAGAGGAAAAGAAAGATTAGAAGGGAAAAGAGAAAAGAAGATAGAAAGAAAAAGAACGGACAACACAGAAAAAGAAAGGAGAGAAAATAAAAAAAAAGTGAATAAAAAAGAAAGAAAGAGGAAAACAGAGGGAACAAACAGAAGCCCAAAACTTTACAAAGTCATATACATAGGCTTTCAGCATTTCATTGATGCCAAATCAGAAATCATTGGTTTAGTTCGAGCCCTGCAGTGTTGAGTCGAGTTTTCGCCCGCAATCCGAGAGGCTCTGAAAGTTATCCGATTGAGCTGCTGTAATCTAAAGTTCCCCAGTCATCAATATAAAGGTTCATTTTTATTCTATTTTATTTGATGTTCAATAATTTGGGTCATTGCGTTTTGGTTTAACTTTAAATTCTGTACGACTAAATTTTTGTTTATGGGTGCTTATGTTTGGTTCATTACTCTGATGAATGTATTTCATGCTGGGTTCATTTTTTTCCTTTCTTTTTTTTTAGTATACCATATGGTTAATCTCATTAATAGTTTGTTCCCTTATTTATGTGAGTTATTTCTTTCAAGTAATTAACTTGATATGGGAAAATTAAGCTATAAGTGACACTTTCTTCAACGAATTAACAGTTCTACAGTTCACCATGCCTTGGTTTCATTTTAATTCCCTATCTTAGTCACTAATTTATTTTGTTCGTATCTCTTTTATCAATACCACATATTACAAATGTCATCTTAATTATTCAGCAAATACCACATATTACTTGTTCATTTATTACGCTTCTTTTATAACTTGAATCACATATTACAATTAATTTTGTGTCAAGTGATCGTCCTAAGAATCTAAAATGATCTCTTTAATTTGTTCTCTTAGTTCAGTTAGTCAATTGGTAAAATAGTGGTTGTACCTTTTATCATTTGCCTAAAACTAATGAGAATAATAAAACTCTTATGTCACGTGTTGGTGAACGTTTGAACAATGAGAATTTTAGTAAGTACTGATGTTGTCAAAAACTTCAAAAAAAAAAAGAGAAAGTGACTCGGCTCTCGTATGCCAAAGTTGATTAAGTTTGGAATTGTTGTTGTAGCGTTTTTAATAAGAATATTGGTTGATAGTAAAAGTTATAGGAGATTGTGTTAAGCCATATTGAATGTAATCACTTGTTAAATCACCCCCCTTTTCCACCATTCTATACCCATAAACCATGGCCATCACAATAATTCTCATATTAGCTTAAAAAAAAAAACTCATAATTACTAGTATGCTCTAGGTGCGTATCAATTAATCAATTCTAATGATTATGTATATGTTCGCGTGACATAGTTATAATTTCCCAAATTAAAGGCAAAGTATACGTTCGCGCAACTTTGACAAAATAATTTTAACAATAATAAAATATTATTAATTGTGTGCACGTTCGCGTGACATAATTATAATTTCCCTAATTAAAGGCAAAGTATGCGTTCGCGCAAATGTGACAAAATAATTTTAACAATAAATAAAATATTATTAATTGTGTATACGTTCGCGTGACATAATTACGATTTTAGAAATAAATCAAGGTATGCGTTCCCGCGACTTTGGCCAATCTTCTCTTAAATAATTAAATATCGTGAATTATGTATACGTCCGCGTGACTTGATTTTTGACACACACAATTTCCTCGGGTTTACGCATACGTAACCCGCCTTAAGATAACTCTTTAAATAAAATTGAATAATGAAGCGGTAAAGATGTAAATGAACTTAGGTACTAAAATCAGTAATTAAACATGTAAGCCAAGTATGAATCATTAAGCAACCGTGCTAGAACCACGGAATTCGGGAGTGCCTAACACCTTCTCCCGGGTTAAAAGAATTCCTTACTCGGTCTTCTGGTTCGCAGACTTTAACACGGTGTCAAAACTTCCTCGATTTGGGATTAAAAATAAACCGGTGACTTGGGAAACCATAAATTATCCCAAATGGCGACTCTGAATAAAAATAAATAATCCCATTTCGATTATGTCACTTTAATTGGAAAAACTCCCTTACATCCCACCCTTTCGGGAAAAAGGAGGTGTGACACCGATATCCCCATCTTTTCCTAGATTCACGTACCATTCTATGTCCGTTCAAGGATGAACAATTATTTTAGAGCGTGAGATTGTGATGACCAAGAAGGTCATCCCGTGTATTTTTAGCTAAATCTATGTTCCGAGGCCGTGAAAGCCTCCTTTTATCTCACCTCGAAGTGCATGCACAGCCCTGGCGCGTAGCCAGGAAGTCGTTATGTGAAAAATTTATAAAATGATGATCTTATAATAATTATTTGAATAAAGTTGACTTTGGTCAATATTTTTGGTAAAGGGACCCGGACCCGTGATTTGACGGTCTCAGAGGGTCCGTACGAAAATATGGGACTTAGGTGTATGTTCGGAATTGAATTCCGGAGGTTCCGAGTATGAGAAATGAATTTTTAAAGAAAATTATTTTCTGAAAAATATAAAGGTTTTTGAAAATAAGATTTGATGTGAAACCTGTGATATCGGGCCGGTATTATGGTTTCGGAGCCCGAAACAGGTTCAATATGTCTATTATGTGTTATCTGTGAAATTTGGTAAGAAACATGCTTAGTTTGGCGTGATTCGGATCGAAAATGGAAAATTTAGAAGTTTTGGAAGTTTAAACGAATTTCATTGGTTTTGAGGTTTAATTCGATGTTTATGATGTTATTTTGGTGGTTTAATTACACGAATAAGTCCGTAGGATGTTTTTGAGGTTGTGTACATATTTGGTTTTGAGCCCCGAGGGCTCGGGTGAGTTTCGGGTAGGCGTCGGGGTGATTTAGGCTTAGAAAAATCTGGTGTTATTGTTGTTTCTGGTGTCCTGTCAGATATTTGAGATCTTTCTCTTTGAATAAGATCTCAATTCCAGCGACGGTTTCATTAGATATCTTACAACTAGAATCCCTCTTTTTTCCGATCCAGTTCCTCCACCAACGCGAACCCCAGTTAGATTCAGGCATGCTACACTTTTTAGTTATTGGGAGAACCCAAGTACTCTCTTTCGGATTCAGGAAACAACTCTCAGAGATCTTTTTTCCTTTGGGAAGATACAGGAGCGAAACAATCAACCTATTGATATTGGAAGACCCAACGGATTCTTCCAATGTATCATTTCTGGGTCCAATGGAATTCATAGGTATAGGAAGAAGCCCTATCAAATAGAGATTTTTTCTTTCGACCNATTTACCCTTCGAGATCGCGGTGTAATTCACGGATCGCGATGTTCATAGGGATGGGGGTTGGAGAAATTACCCTACGTGAACTCAGGGCCTAGGACGCGATCGTGGAGCCTGGGGGTAGTGCTCTACGCGACCGCGAGGGGCTTTACGCGATCGCATAGCGTTAAAGGGATCTGGGGACTGGGTAACATATCATTCTACACGAACGTGTTCATTCGGTCGCGATCGCAAGGGTCATTGTCCAGTACTCTCTGCGATCGCAGTTGTCTAGGTCCAATTTTAGGAGTTGTTATTAAGGATTTTTTTAATACGGTTTAATTAAACTGTTAGACTGCACTTCTTCCGCATTCTTATTTCTTTTTGTTCTTGTATATCATTTTTTTAAATGCTAAATATCAAAGGAATAAACTAGAATAGCCAGTAACTTTGTCTTGTATAGAGCGTTCAATGTTAGACGCCATCACGACCTGAAGGTGGGATTTTGGGTCGTGACAAGTTGGTATCAGAGCACTAGGTTGCTTAGGTCTCACAATTCACGGACAAACTTGGTAGAGTCTGAGGGATCGGTACGGAGACGTCTGTACTTATCCCCCGGAGGCTGCAAAGTTAGGAAACAACTTCACATCTTTTCTTCTCTGTCGTGCGATTTGAGTTCTAAATGCTAACTGAGTTCCTATTCTATTCTCTTGCAAATGGAGAGAACGCGTGCTTCCTCATCTACCGATCAGCAGCCCGATCCTCCCGTTGCTGCTCCTACTAAAGGCCGAGGCCGTGCTAGAGGCAGAGGCATAGCCGAGAGGAGCATGAGCAACACTTTCGAGTCGTCCTCTAGGCTCTGAAGGGCAGTCAGTTGTATGCCAAATTTTCCAAGTGTGAGTTCCGGTTGAGTTCGGTTGAATTTTTAGGCCATGTGGTATCATCAGAGGGTATTCAGGTAGAACCCAAGAAGATTTCAGCAGTCAGAGATTAGCCTAGACCCACTTCAGCTACAGAGATTCGGAGTTTCTTGGGCTTAGAAGGTTATTATCGCCGGTTTGTGGAGAGTTTTTCATCTATTGCAGCCCCGATGACCAAGTTGACCCAGAAGGGTGCCCCGTTCAGGTGGTCAGATGAGTGTGAGGCGAGCTTTCAGAAGCTCAAGAGAGCCTTGACCACGACACCGGTGTTAGTTTTACCCACAGGTTCAGGACCATATACCGTGTATTGTGATGCTTCACGGGTTGGACTTGGTGCAGTGTTGATGCAGGATGGCATGGTTATAGCTTATGATTCACGTATCATGAGAAGGACTATCCAGTCCATGATTTAGAGTTAGAAGCCATTGTTCATACGTTGAAGATTTGTAGGCATTATCTGTATGGGGTGCCATGTGAGGTGTTCACGGATCATAAGAGTTTGCAGTATCTGTTCAAGCAGAAAGAGTTGAATATGAGGCAGAGGAGATGGTTAGAGCTGTTGAAATACTACGACATTAGCATCTTATATCATCCAGGGAAGGCCAATGTGGTGGCCGATGCTTTGGGCCGGAAGTCAGCCAGTATGGGTAGTCCTACTTATATACCAGTCGGAGAGCGACCACTTGCTTTAGATGTTCAGGCTTTGGCCAACCGGTTCATGAGATTGGAGGTTTCTGAGACTGGCAGTGTTTTGGCCCATACTGTGGCACGTTCTTCATTGTATGATCGTATTCAGGACAGGCAGTATGATGAGCTCCATTTATGTGTTCTTAGGGATACGGTCCGGCATGGAGGTGCCAAGCAGTTCACAATTGATGATGAGCGAGTTTTGAGGATGCAGGGTCGTATTTGTGTACCTGATGTTGATGACATTCGGGAATTGATATTACAGGAGGCCCATAGTTCCCGGTATTCCCATTCATCCGGGCTCCGCAAAGATATACCAGAACTTACGACAGCATTATTGGTGGCGGAGGATGAAGAAGGATATTGTGGCATATGTAGCTAGGTGCTTGAACTGTCAGCATGTTAAGTACGAGCACCAGAGACCCGCTGATTTGATGCAGCAGATTGAGCTTCCCGAGTGTAGTTGGACTCCCACAAACTCAGAGGATGTTTGATGCGGTATGGGTTATTGTGGATAGGCTGACCAAGTCAGCACACTTCATTCATGTATCATTTTCATATTCGGCCGAGAAGTTGGCAAAGATCTACATGAGAGAGATCGTTCGATTGCATGGTGTTCCCGTGACTATTATTTCGAGGTACCCAGTTTACCTCTCATTTCTAGAGAGTATTTCAGTGTGAGTTGGGCACACGGGTTGATTTGAGCACAACATTTCATCCTCAGACGGACGTACAGTCCGGGCGTACTATTCAGGTTTTGGAGGATATGTTCCGAGCATGTGTCATTGATTTTGGAGGTTCATGGGACCAGTTCTTGACTTTAGCTGAGTTTGCCTACAACAACAGCTATCATTCGAGCATTCAGATAGCTCCGTATGAGGCGTTGTATGGTAATCGAGTGTCGGGTGTCGGTCGCCAGTCGGGTGGTTCGAGCCGGGTGAGGCTAGATTGTTGGGTTCAGAGTTAGTCCAGGATGCTTTGGATAAAGTGAAGATCATCTAGGATAGACTTCGTACAGCTCAGTCCAGGCAGAAGAGTTATGAGGATCGCAGAGTTTGTGACTTGGCATTCATGATAGGAGACCGAGTATTTCTTCGGGTGTCGCCCATGAAGGGCGTGATGAGGTTCGGGAAGAAGGGCAAGTTGAGCCCTAGGTACGTTGTTCCATTTGAGATTCTGGATAAAGTAGGAGAGGTGGCCTACAGACTTGCTTTACCACCGAGTTTATCAGCCGTGCACCCGGTGTTTCACGTATCTATGCTTCGGAGGTACATTGCCGATCCATATCATGTGCTTGACTTCAGCAGTGTCCAGTTGGACAAGGATTTGACTTATGAGGAGGAGCCAGTAGCCATATTAGCTCGGCAGGTTCGTCAGTTGAGATTGAAGGGTTATCCTTCGGTTCGTGTTCAGTGGAGAGGTAAGCCTGTTGAGGCAGCTACCTGGAAGTCCGAGTCCGGTATGCGGAGCCGATATCCCCATATTTTCCCCGATTAAGGTACCTTTCTTTGTCCGTTCGAGGACGAACGGTTGTTTTAGAGGTGGAGATTGTGATGACCTTAAAGGTCATCCCGTGTATATTTAGCTAAATCTGTGTTTCGAGGCCGTGAAAGCCTTATTTTATCTCACCTCAAAGTGCGTGTATAGCCCGGGTGCGTAACCGGGAAGCCGTTATGTGGAAAATTGATATAATGATGATCTTATAATAATTATTTGAATAAAGTTGACAACGGTCAATATTTTTGGTAAAGGGACCCAGATCCGTGATTTGACGGTCCCGGAGGGTCCGTAGAAAAATATGGGACTTAGGCGTATGTGCAGTATCGAATTCCGAGGTTCCGAGTCCGAGAAATTTTTTTTAAAGAAAATTATTTTCTGAAAAATATAAATGTTTTTGAAAATGAGATTTGATGTGAAACGTGTGATATCGGGCTCGTATTATGGTTCCGGAGCCCGGAACAAGTTCAATATGTCTATTATGTGTTATCTGTGAAATGTGGTAAGATACGGACATTGGTGTGATTCGGATCCAAAATGGAAAATTTAAAAGTTTTGGAAGTTTAAAGGAATTTCATTGGTTTTGAGGTTTAATTCGATGTTTCTGATGTTATTTTGGCGGTTTAATTACACGAATAAATTCGTAGGATATTTTTGAGATTGTGTGCATATTTGGTTTTGAGCCCCGAGGGCTCGAATGAGTTTCGGGTAGGCGTCGGGGTGATTTAGGCTTAGATAAATCTGGTGTTACTGCTATTTCTCGTGTCCTGTGATTTACCCTTCACGATCGCGCTGTAATTCACGCGAACGCGATGTTCATATGGCTGGGGGTTGGGGAAATTACCCTACGCGAACAAATGACCTAGGACGCGATCGCGGAGCCTGAAGGTAGTGCTCTACGCGATCGCGAGGGGCCTCACGCGATCACATAGCGTTAAAGGGATCTGGGGGCTGGGTAGCATATCACTCTACGCGAACGCGGTCGTTTAGTCGCAATCGCGAGGGTCATTGTCTAGTACTCTCCACGATCGCACTCATTTCTTCGCGATCGCAATTGTCTAGGTCCAGTACTCTACGCTATCGCAGGAGACCTGTCGCAATCGCGTAGGTCATTTTTCCCCCAGTGATTTAAATGATTCAAAACAGAACACTTACACGGGATTCCACCATTTTTTCATAAACCCCTTCTTCTCTAAAGCTCTTAGGCGATTTTTGAAGTATTTCCTTACCATAATCTCTTAGGTAAGTGATCTTTAACTTGTTTTCTTCCATTTTCATCAACGTCTAGTAGATTATAGGCCTAAAAAACATGGAATTAAAGGTAGAAAATTGGGGTTTTGGGTAGAGATAGGGCTTTTTGATTATTTGGGAATTTGACCTCGTTTTGGGGTCGGATTTCGAAACAAATTGTATATTCGGGCTCGCTGGTGAATGCGTGATCGTGTTTTGGTCCGAACCTCGTGTTTTGACCAAGCGGTCCCGGGGTCGATTTTTGGATTTTTGGGAAGAATGTTGGGAATTCTATAATTAAGCTTTGGAATTGAATTGTTAAGCAATTATTGATGTTATTGAGTCAGTTATGTCTAGAGATGATTGATTTGGAGTCGGGTTCAAAAGGAAAAGCGGTGCTAGAGGCTTGATTTGGATTCTTGGAGCCGAGGTAAGTGTTTGACCTAACCTTAGCTTGAGGGAATATGTGTTGAGTCCTAATTGCTATGTGATTATTCCATGTTCAATGTATAGATGAGGTGACGAGTACCTTTATGTTGTTTTCAAGCATGACCATGAGTCGGAAATTTGCAATTATAAGATATTTATTGGCTCTTACTATGTTTATGGGTTTAATATCAATTTAATAACTATTCATTTTGTGGGAATTCCTAGTTATAAGTATTGTTTAGTAGTTGATCGGTTGAGGGACATTATGTTGGATTATACACATGTGTAGGATTGGTTATAGTTGTGTCCCTTGCCAGGACGGTATTATTATTGTTGATTATTCCGTGCATTCAAGGTTTCTAATTTATTGATTTTCATGCCAACTGTTGTTTTATGTTATTATGCACGAGGGGATATTCCGTGCCATATTTTATGATGTTATGCATGAGGGGACATTCCGTGCCATGTTTATGTTGTTTATGCACTAGGGGACATTCCGTGCCGTATTATGGTAAAAATATGCACGAGGGGACATGCCGTGCCGTTTCTCTTCACTGTTAATTCGTGTTGTTAATTCCCGTTATTATTTTCGGATATTTAGGCTGTTGCTTTGTTCCGTCATTTCAATATTTGATATCCATTTTTCCAAGTATGTATCCCCGTTATTGTACTTACTATTTATTTCCTGTGGTTATTTCCTGTTATATTTTATTTAAACTGCACAACTGATATTATTTGTCGTGTCCTAGCCTCGTCACTACTTCGCCGAGGTTAGGATCGACACTTACTCAGTACATGGGGTCGGTTGTACTGATGCTACACCTGCACTTCTTTATGTTATGCAGATTATCGAGACGGACCTAGTGGGCATTGATCGAAGGAATATCCTTCAGTCCACCAGGCGACACTGAGGTAGTCCTGTAGGCGTCCGCAGGCCTTCGCGTCACCTCCCATCTCTCTTCTTTTCCTATCTTTATGTATTTCCGGGACAATAGCACCTTGTTCATTCAGACCTTTATCTGTAGCAATCATAGACAGTCCGTGAAATTCTGACACCAGATTTTGGGAGTTGTTATTAAGGATTTTTGTAATACGGTTTAATTAAGCTGTTAGACTGTACTTCTTCCGCATTCTTATTTCTATTTGTTCTTGTATATCATTTTTTTACATGTTAAATATCAAAGGAATAAACTAGAATAACCAGTAACTTTGGCTTGTCTAGCGGGTTCAACGTTAGACGCCATCATGGCCTGAAGGTGGGCTTTTGGGTCATGACAAGTTGGTATCAGAGCACTAGGTTGCTTAGGTCTCACAATTCACGGACAAACTTGGTAAAGTCTGAGGGATCAGTACGGAGACGTCTGTACTTATCCTCCGGAGGCTGCAAAGTTAGGAAATAACTTCACATCCTTTCTTCTCAATCGTGCGATTTGAGTTATAAATGCTAACTGAGTTTCTATTTTATTCTCTCGCAGATGGCGAGAACCCGTGCTTCCTCATCTACCGATCAGCAGCCCGATCCTCCTGTTCCAGCTCCTACTAGAGGCCGAGCTCGTGCTAGAGGCCGAGGGAAAGCCAGGGCTCAGCCCAGAGCAGCAGCCCCAGTAGAGGATCCTCAGGTGGAGGTTGCTGAGGAGATTCCCATTCGGGCAGTTCCAGTCGGACCAGCTCAGGTCCTAGAGGGATTCATTGCCACCCCGGTTCTTCAAGACGCTCTTCTCCGCTTAGTGGGCCTTATGGAGAGCGTGGCTCAGGCCGGTCTTCTTCCTACTGCACCCGCCATCTCTCAGGCTAGGGGAGGGACCCAGACTTCTGCTACCCACACACCAGAGCAGCTAGCTTCTCAGTTCCAGACTCCAGCACCTCAGGCAGCTGGAGCAGCTCAGCTGGGTTTTGTGGCACATGCAGTTGAGGGGGCAGCCATGTCTACCGATTCTTTATGGAGATTGGTTCGGTTCACCAAGCTATTTTCTACTACATTTACTGGTGCACCATCAGAGGATCCCCAGGATTTCTTGGACAGTTGCTATGAGGTTCTTCGGAACATGGGCATCGTGGAGTCCAATGGAGTTGATTTTGCTACATTCCGTCTTTCTGGTACCGCCAAGACTTGGTGGAGAGATTTTTGCTTGACCAGGCCAGTTGGATCTTCACCGTTGTCTTGGTCTCAGTTCTCCAAGTTGTTCTTGGAGAAGTTTCTACCAGTTACTCAGAGGGGGGATCTTCGGAGGCGGTTTGAGCGCCTCCAACAGGGCTCTATGACAGTTACACAGTATGAGACCAGGTTCATTACTCTTGCCCGACATGCTATCATGATACTCCCCACTGATCGTGAGAAGGTGAGGAAGTTTATTGAGGGTCTAGCCCAGCCTATTAGACTTCAGATGGCCAGGGAGACAGGTACTGATATTTCATTCCAGGAGGCGGCCAATGTGGCCAGGCGTATTGAGATGGCCTTATCACAGGGGCAGTGGTGAGGGGTCTGACAAGAGACCTCGCCATTTTGGTCGATTCAGTGGTGCCTCAGGTGCACCCGCACCCCCTCAGCCAGCTAGGGGTTGAGGTCTAGGTGCCAAAAGTGGAGGCCAGACAGTTAGAGGTGGAGGACAGGCTATGAGGGGTAGAGTTCAACCCGCAACAGGCCGACCCAGAGATGTTCAGATTGGTGGGGCTCAACCCCGATGCTATGCTATTCCTGCCAGGCCTGAGGCTGAGGCCTCTGATGCAGTTATTACATGTATGGTTTCACTTTGCAGCAGAGATGCTTCGATTTTATTTGATTCGGGTTCCACCTTCTCCTATGTGTCATCATATTTTCCCCTTATCTTATCTGAGTATGCCCCGTGATTCCCTGAGTACTTCTGTATATGTGTCTACACCGGTGGGTGATTCTATTATGGTAGATCGAGTCTACCGTTCATGTGTAGTGGTTATTGGTGGTCTGGAGACTCAGGTAGATCTCTTGCTTCTTGATATGGTCGACTTCGATGTTATTTTGGGGAGGGATTGGATATCCCCCCTACCATGCTATTCTGCACTGTCATGCCAAGACAGTGACTCTGGCCTTTCCAGGAGTACCTCGTTTGGAGTGGAGAGGGACTCCTAGTCATTCTTCCGGTAGAGTTATTTCATATATGAAGGCTCGGCGTATGGTCGAGAAGGGTTGTTTGGCATATTTGGCCTATGTTCGTGATTCTAGTGCTGAGGTTCCTTTATGGAGTCTGTGCCCGTGGTTAGTGAGTTTCCATAGGTATTCCATGCTGACCTGTCGGGTATGCCACCTGACAGGGATATTGACTTTCGTATCGAGGTGGCTCCTGGCACTCAGCCCATTTATACTCCGTTGTATCGTATGGCCCCGTTAGAGGTGAAGGGTTTGAAGGATCAGTTGCAGGATTTGTTGGATAAAGGCTTCATTAGGCCTAGTGTTTCTCCTTGGGGTGCCCCAGTGTTGTTTGTTAAGAAGAAAGATGGCTCAATGAGGTTGTGTATTGACTACCGATAGTTGAACAAGGTTACTTTTAAGAATAAGTATCTTTTGCTGAGGATTGATGATTTATTTGACTAGCTTCAGGGTCCTACAGTGTTTTCCAAGATTGACTTGAGATCTGGCTACCATCAGCTGAGGATTAGGGTGTCTGATGTCCCTAAGAAAACCTTTTGCACTCGGTATGTGCATTATGAGTTCTTGGTGATGTCATTTGGGTTGACAAATGCCCCCGCTGCGTTTATGGAGTTGATGAACCGAGTGTTCAGGCCCTATTTGGACTCATTTGTTATTTTTTTCATTGATGATATTTTGATTTACTCCCGTAGCCGAGAGGAGAATGAGCAGCACCTTCGAGTCGTCCTCCAGGCTCTGAAGGACAGTCAGTTGTATGCCAAATTTTCCAAGTGTGAATTCTAGTTGAGTTCGGTTGCATTTTTAGGCCATGTGGTATCATCAGAGGGTATTCAAGTAGATCCTAAGAAGATTTCAGCAGTTAGAGATTGGCCTAGACCCACTTCAGTTATAGAGATTCAGAATTTCTTGGGCTTAGCAGGTTATTATCGCCGGTTTGTGGAGGGTTTTTCATCTATTACAGCCCTGATGAACAAGTTGACCCAGAAGGGTGCCCCGTTCAATTGGTCATATGAGTGTGAGGCAAGCTTTCAGAAGCTCAAGACAGCCTTGACCACGTCACCGGTCTTAGTTTTGCCCACAGGTTCAGGACCATATACCGTGTATTGTGATGTTTCATGGGTTGGACTTGGTGCAGTGTTGATGCAGGATGGAAAGGTTATAACTTATGCTTCACGTCAGTTGAAGGTTCATGAGAAGGACTATCGGGTCCATGATTTAGAGTTAGCAGCCATTGTTCATGCGTTGAAGATTTAGAGGCATTATCTGTATTGGCTGCCATGTGAGGTGTTCACGGATCATAAGAGTTTGCAGTATTTGTTCAAGCAGAAAGAGTTGAATATGAGGCAGCGGAGATGGTTAGAGCTGTTAAAAGACCACAAAATTACCATCTTATATAATCTAGGGAAGGCCAATGTGGTGGCCGATACTTTGAGCCGGAATTCAGCCAGTATGGATAGTCCTGCTTATATACCAGTCGGAGAGCGATCGCTTGCTTTAGATGTTCAGGCTTTGGCCAACCGGTTCATGAGATTGGAGGTTTCTGAGGCTGGTAGTGTTTTGGCCCATACTGTGGCCCGTTCTTCATTGTATGATCGTATTCGGGACATGCAGTATGATGATTGCCATTTATGTGTTCTTGGAGATACGGTCCGGCACGGAGGTTCCAAGCAGGTCACAGTTGATGATGAGGGAGTTTTGAGGATGCAGGGTCATATTTGTGTACCTAATGTTGATGGCATTCGGGAGTTGATATTGTAGGAGGCCCATAGTTCCCGGTATTCCATTCATCCGCACGCCGCAAAGATGTACCAGGACTTGCGGCAGTATTATTGGTGGCGGAGGATGAAGAAGGATATTGTGGCATATGTAGCTAGGTGCTTGAACTGTCAGCAGGTTAAGTACGAGCACCAGAGAACCGCTGGTTTGATGCAGCAGATTGAGCTTCCCGAGTGGAAGTGGGAACGTATCACCATGGATTTTGTAGTTGGATTCCCATGGATTTTGTAGTTGGATTCCCATGGACTCAGAGGATGTTTGATGCGGTGTGGGTTATTGTGGATAGGCTGACCAAGTCAGCACACTTCATTCCTGTATCAGTTTCGTACTCGGCGGAGAAGTTGGCAAAGATCTACATGAGAGAGATTGTTCGATTTCATGGTGTGCCCTTGTCCATTATTTCTGACCGAGGTACTCAGTTTACCTCCCATTTCTGGAGAGTATTTCAGCGTGAGTTGGGCACACGGGTTGATTTGAGCACATCATTTCATCCTCAGACGGACGGACAGTCCGAGCGTACTATCCAGATTTTGGAGGATATGTTGCGAGCATGTGTCATTGATTTTGGAGGTTCATGAGACCAGTTATTGCCTTTAGCTGAGTTTGCCTACAACAACAACTATCATTCGAGCATTCAGATGGCTCCGTATGAGGCGTTGTATGGTAGGCGGTGTCGGTCGCCATTCGGGTGGTTCGAGCCGGGTGACGCTAGATTGTTGGGTTCATAGTTAGTCTAGGATGCCTTGGATAAAGTGAATATCATTCAGGATAGACTTCGTACAAGTCAGTCTAGGCAGAAGAGTTATGAGGATCGCAGAGTTCGTGACTTGGCATTCATGATAGGACACCGAGTGTTTCTTTGGGTGTCGCCCATGAATGGCGTGATGAGGTTCGGGAAGAAGGGAAAGTTGAGCCCTAGGTACATTGGTCCATTTGAGATTCTGGATAAGGTAGGAGAGGTGGCCTACGGACTTGCTTTACCACCGAGTTTATCAGCCGTGCACCCGGTGTTTCACGAATCTAGGCTTCAAAGGTACATTGCTGATCCATATCATGTGCTTGACTTCAGCGGTGTCCAGTTGGACAAGGATTTGACTTAGGAGGAGGAGCTGGTAGCCATATTAGCTCGGCAGATTCGTCAGTTGAGTTCGAATGGTTATCTTTGTGTTCAGTGGAGAGGTCAGCCTGTTGAGGCAGCTTCCTGGGAGTCCGATATGCGGAGCCGATATCCCCATCTTTTCCCCGATTCAAGTACCTTTCTATGTCCGTTCGAGGACGAACGATTGTTTTAGATGTGGAGATTGTAATGTACCAAAAGGTCATCCCGTGTATTTTTATCTAAATATGTTTTCTGAGGCCGTGAAAGCCTCTTTTTATCTCACTCCGAAGTGCATGCGCATCCCGGGAGCGTAGCCGGGAAGCCGTTATGTGGAAAATTGATAAAATGATGATCTTATAATAATTATTTGAATAAAGTTGACTTTGATCAACATTTTTGGTAAAGGGACCTGGACCCGTGATTTGACGGTCTCGGAGGGTCCGTAGGAAAATATGGGACTTAGGCGTATGTCCGGAATCGAATTCCGAGGTTCCGAGTCCGAGAAATGAATTTTTAAAGAAAATTGTTTTCTGAATAATATAAAGGTTTTTAAAAATGAGATTTGATGTGAAACCTGTGATATCGGGCCCGTATTATGATTCCGGAGCCCGGAACAGGTTCAATATGTATAATATGTGTTATCTATGAAATTTGGTAGGAAACAGACTTAGTTTGGTGTGATTCGGATCGAAAATGGAAAATTTAGAAGTTTTGGAAGTTTAAAGGAATTTCATTAGTTTTGGGGTTTAATTCGATGTTTATGATGTTATTTTGGTGGTTTAATTACACGAATAAGTCCGTAGGATATTTTTGAGGTTGTGTGCATATTTGGTTTTGAGCCCCGAGGGCTCGGGTGAGTTTCGGGTAGGCGTCGGGGTGATTTAGGCATAGAAATATTTGGTGTTACTGCTGTTTCTGATGTCCTGTGATTTACCCTTTGCGATCACGATTTAATTCACGCGATCGCGATGTTCATATGGCTGGGGGTTTAGGAAATTACCCTATGCGATAGCAGGGCCTAGGACGCGATCGCGGAGCCTGGGGATAGTGCTCTACGCGACCGCGAGGGGCCTCACGCGATCACATAACGTTAAAGGGATCTGGGGGCTGGGTAGTATATCACTCTACGCGAACGCGGTCGTTTGGTCGCGATCACGAGGGTCATTTTCCAGTACTCCCCGCGATCGCACTCATTTCTTCGCGATCACAATTCTCTAGGTCCAGTACTCTATGTGATCGCAGGAGACCTGTCGCGATCGCGTATGTCATTTTTTGCCCAGTGATTTAAATGATCCAAAACAGAATACTTACATGGGATTCCACCATTTTTCCATAATATCCTTCTTCTCCAAAGCTCTTAGGCGGTTTTTGAAGCATTTCCTTACCATAATCTCTTAGGTAAGTGATCTTTAACTTGTTTTCTTCCATTTTCATCAACATCTATTAGATTATAGGCCTAAAAAATATAGAATTAAAGGTAGAAAATTGGGGTTTTGGGTAGAGTAAGGGTTTTTTTGATTATTTGACCTCGTTTTGGGGTCGGATTTCAAAATAAATTGTATATTCGAGCTCGTGGGTAAATGGGTGATCGATTTTTGGTCCGAACCTCGTGTTTTGACCAAGCGAGCCCGGGGTTGATTTTTGGATTTTTGAGAAGAATGTTGGGAATTCTATAATTAAGCTTTGGAATTGAATTGTTAAGCAACTATTGATGTTATTGAGTCAATTATGTCTAGGTACGATTGATTTGGAGTCGGGTTCAAAAGGAAAAGTGGTGCTAGAGGCTTGATTTAGATTCTTGGAGCCGAGTTAAGTGTTTGGCCTAACCTTAGCTTGAGGGAATAGGTGTTGAGTCCTAATTGCTATGTGCTTATTCCATGTTCAATGTATAGGTGAGGTGACGAGTACCTATACGTTGTTGTCAAGTATGATCGTGAGTCGGAAATTTGCAATTATATGATATTTATTGGCTCTTACTATGTTTATGAGTTTAAGATAGCTATTCATTTGGTGGGAATTCCTAGTTATGGGTATTGTTGAGTAGTTAATCGGTTGAGGGACATTATGTTGGATGATACACATGTGTAGGATTGGTTATAGTTGTGTCCCTTGCCGGGACGGTATTATTCTTGTTGATTATTCCGTGCATTCAAGGTTTCTTATTTGTTGATTTTCATGCCAAATGTGGTTTTATGTTATTATGCACGAGGGGATATTCCGTGCCATATTTTATGATGTTATGCACGAGGAGACATTCTGTGCCATGTTTATGTTGTTTATGCACGAGAGGACATTCCGTGCCGTGTTTATGATTATTATGCACGAGGGGACATTCCGTGTCGTGTTGATGATAATATATATGCACGAGGGAACATTCCGTGCCGTGATTGTAATGTTTTGTGCACGAGCGGACATTCCGTGCCATGTTTATGTTGTTTATGCACGAGGGGACATTCCGTGCCATATTTATTATTGTTATGCACGAGGGGACATTCTGTGCCGTATTATGCTAAAAATACGCACGAGGAGACACGCCGTACCGTTTCTCTTCACTGTTAATTCGTGTTGTTAATTCCCGTTATTATTTTCGGATATTTATGCTGTTGCTTCGTTCCGTCATTTCAGTATTTGATATCCCTTTTTCCCAGCATGTTTCCCCGTTATTGTACTTACTGTTTATTTCTTGTGGTTATTTCCTGTTATATTTTATTTAAACTGCACAGGTGATATTATTTGTTGTGCCCTAGCCTCGTCACTACTTCGCCGAGGTTAGGCTCGGCCCTTACTCAGTACATGGGGTCGGTTGTACTGATACTACACCTGCACTTCGTTATGTTCTGCTGATTACGGAGACGGACCCAGTGGACATTGATCGAGGGAGTATCCTTCAGTCCACCAGGCGACACTGAGGTAGTCCTGCAGGCGTCCGCAGGCCTTGACGTCACCTCCTATCTCTCTTCTTTTCCCGTCTTTATGTATTTCCTAGACAGTAGCACCTTGTTCATTCAGACCTTTATCTGTAGCAATCATAGACAGTCCGTGAAATTGTGACACCAGATTTTGGAAGTTGTTATTAAGAATTTTTGTAATATGATTTAATTAAGCTTTAGACTGCACTTCTTCCGCATTCTTATTTCTATTTGTTCTTGTATATCTTTTTTTTCAAATGTTAAATATCAAAGGAATAAAGTAGAATAACCAGTAACTTTGGCTTGTCTAGCGGGTTCAACGCTAGACGCCATCACGACCTGAAGGTGGGATTTCGGGTCGTGACAAGAACGTTTTTGAATAATAATTCATATGGTCATGCTATATGATATATGGATAAGATAAAACTAAAGAAAAAAACATAAACAATAATTTCAAGAAATAAATAAAATATATAATATAATTTGACTTCTTATGTAGTGATCTCAATAAAAAAAATTAAACTTTCATACTAATCACAAACGGTAAGAAGAATTCAATTTAATTTTTTATTGAACATAATACAAAAAAAAAATTAATTATTACAACTATTATAAGATGTATAACATATACTAAAAGAACTAGTCTGTTTAACCTTTGAACTAATTCAACACTATCCATTTAGAAAAATGGTAATAATTATATTCAATTTTAAAATAAATACTAAATGAATTTTTTTAAAAATATTATAGAACAAAAACTAATGCATAAAGAGGAGAATTTTTCAACTTTGAATTATAGAGCAAAACTGTGCCAAGTGTCATGACTATAACATTTCAAGTTTAAATTTTTAGGACAAAACTCCAACAAAATTTTAAATTATTTTAAAACAGAAGACAGAAAATTTTAAAAATAAAAATTAAACTTGCCAAATTTAAAAAATTAATATTTTCTCCCACATTTAAGAAAAATCAATACTTCCTCCCACATTTGTTTGCCAGTTTTTTTTAAATATTTATTAAACCTTCCAATACAAAAATAGATTAATATTTTCTCCCATGTTTTCTTGTACTACAATTTGTAATTTATTTATATACTTAATTTTTTACACAGAAACAAGGACAAAGGAAGAAAAAATAGATCACTCGAAAATTCAACCCCACGATTGATGTCTTCCCAATATGGGCTTGGTACAACAATTCTAACCTGCCTCAATAATTAATTGTTATCCACGTTTTCTTATGCAAATAATTATTTTTGCGGTATTTTCTTTCAAGTATCCATCAAGTCAAGTAGCAGCCTAATAATAAGTCACTTGACATTGTTCAAGACAATTAATAATATTAGGATAAGATAAATAAATAATATAATAAAATTAGTGTGGTTAATTTTGCTAATATAGTTGTGAAACGCGATACTCCTAATTACATTAGACATGAAAGATTTTTTATTATTTTTGTTGCTAAGTTACGTGAAAGTTTGATGTAATTTTGTAAATACCAATACGAAAATCTACAAAATTATCCAAGCGTCAAAATGCCCAAACAATTAATTTACAATTTAAAATTTAAAAAGATAAGTAATTAACCTTATCCCTAGTAAACACCTAACCCAGCCACGTCTTTAAAAAAAAAAAAGAACTACGGCCCTTAACTTCATCTCCAACATCTTTTTAATTAAAAGCCTATTATTCTCTGAATCTCAATCTGGTCTAAATTATGCCAGACTAGTTTTATAGAATAACGAAAGGAAAACAATGAATTAAGAGACACAATTTTTACGAGTTTACATATTTTTACATATATTAGCTACTATATCCATCCAGCTTAGTGGTACCATTCTCCATTTTGGTTCAATCCAAATTTGTGTATAATTTCACAAAGAAATATTTCTTTTCTCCGCACCTCTCGGTAAGTTTCAGTACGGCCATACATTTCTATAACAACATCCTTATATAATAGTCATTTACTATAAAAATTAAGTTTTTCTCAGAACTGGTTTTTAAAAGTTATATTTTACCTCCGATAGCAACAATATAGTTATAACAGAATGCTCTTTATAAAATTTTCCCTCCATAACAGACATATATAATCTTTAAGTTTACTAATAATAATTTTAAATATGCACACAATCTTTTTCATTACACATAGTTTCTATCTTCATAAGATATAAAATCTGAAGATTAGCATATGATATCTTTTCCATTGGATAAATTCAAAAAAAATATTTAGATAGAAAATTTAACTATTAAGCTTTTAGATTGTCTTCAAAGGAAAACTATTGGATACCTTTTTGTTGAAAATTTAGACAGGAATTTTCGCCAACTCAAGCGCTATACCGCTAGTAAGAGAATGAAATCTACGAAACAAACTAAAATTACAAAGTTCTTCCCTCATTCTTGAAATTTTTTATTTCGTAGGTAGCTTTAAAATATTGGTCTTAGAGTTTAAATCTTTGTACTTTCAGTTATGAATTTATTAATAGCGTATTAGATTTCTTCAATATTTAACTAGCGGAATATGCATATTTTTTGAGATTTTAAATTTGAATAATTGTCTTATCTTTTATATGTAACTTTAAAAAAGAAAAAATATTTATTTTTTGGATAATTTTATCTATAACAACCAGAAAATATTTAAACGACAAATAATGTTATAGGTATATAACAGTTATTCACTATAAAAGCCAAAATTTATCGGAACAAACGAGGTTTTTATAGAGGGTTGACTGTATAACTTAATAAGCACCTTAAAAATAAAATAAATAAAAATTGGAGTCGTGGAATCAACCACTAATGCTTACATCAGGGTAGGTTGCCTACATCACGCCCCCTTAAGGTGCAATTATTTCCCAAACACAACATAAACGCAGGATACTTCGTGCGCCAGGCTATTCTTTAAGCACCTTAGGACCCTCTTTATCCTAGGCAATTGTCTTATATCTAGATTATCCAAATTTGAATATTTGGACCCCGTAACCCCTTTAAGGCACTGAAAAAATTATTAACTATATAATAGAATAGCCATCTCGGACTTGGCTTGGGCTCAACGCAAATACCAAAAAGAATTATTTTAATTCTTAAAATAGTAATAGTGCCATATAAAGATGATACAGAGACCACAGACTGAACTGGGACCACAAGCTATGTCGCCATGACACCTAGAACCTGACCAGCATGATCTCGCTGCTCTGGAGTGTGGGTGGTGGGAGTCTGAGCTCCTCCCCTAGCTGTGAAGTAGCTGGTGAAACCGGAATCAACCCCGCCTCAGCAAATGTACCAAACATACTTAGGAACAATGCTAAGGTCTCCTGAAGTCTGGGGGTAATAGCAGGCGCCTCCGGCACCTGCCCCCCAACTGGAACTACTGGCGGCTCCTCAACTGCTGCTATGGTAGGTGCTCTAGCTGTGGCACGTGCTCCTCGCCGACCTCTGCCTCTGCCTCTTCCCCTAGAGACATCTGCTCTGGAGATAGTGTCATCAGGAACTCCAGCTTGTGTTCTCACCATCTGTGAGAGAATGGAATGATAAAAGTTTAAACTTCAAGATCAATGAACTCGCATGATAGGAATGAAGGAAGTGAAATTGTCCTAATAGTTCCGTAGCCTATCGAAGATAAGTACAGACGTCTCCGTACTGATCCGCAAGACTCTACTAAACTCGCATATGACTTGTAGCACCTATGCACCTAGAGCTCTGATACCAACTTGTCACGACCCAAATTCCCCTACGTTGGGTATCGTGATGGCACATAGTCTTAAGAACTAGGTAAGCCTAATATTACTTAATAACAACCATTATAATAATAACATTTAATGCTTCCTAAATGAATTCTCTATACAAAATACACTTTTCCAAAACCCGGTAGTACAAGTCATAAGCTCTATAGAGTTTTACTACAACTTCTAAGTAAAACTGTTCAGAAATAAATAAAGACAGTGTATGAACAAAATAGGACGGTGACTCCGAAACCCGCAAACACTGTAGCAGGTTTACCTTGAGTCTCCACAACAGCAATCCACGCTGCTAGTTAACGATCAAGCAGCTACGCAATACCTGGATCTGCACAAAAATGTGCAGAAGTGCAGTATGAGCACACCACGGCGGTGCCCAGTAAGTATCAAGACTAATCCTAGTGGAGTAGTGACGAGGGACAGTCAAGACACCCACTAGTTTAATAAACTGAACAAGTATATGTATAGGAACAACACAATATGATAACTACATAAAGACTACGCAATATGGCTAACAAAACAGTAATTGCAATAAGAAAGGAAACAACAAGTATCAACGGAATACCATAAAAATGACATAGAAGAGTGAATAGAACCCAACCTAAATCTGGAATCACATATACGACAAGGATAAATAATAACTCAGTAATTACAACCGTTTTCACATCAGGTTTTAGTCAACTCCACGAGGTACCGAACCTCGGACAAATCACAACTCACGGGTCTCAATACCTGAACCCTAACACTGGAAATTGTGTGCCCTCATAACACCTCATAACCGTACTGATGACTCACGTGCCTATAGAGCCATTCTCACATAAAAGGCAAATACAATAAGAGTATCTATACTCAACGATATCCTAAAAATCTCTTAGCCAATAAGAATGCTTAACTACGTGTATGCTTGTGCAAGTGTCCTAACATAGTTTCAAACCAACTAGTAAGCATAAGAAAAGATACGGACAACACGTAGAATATTTCTTCACAACTTTCACAAGATAAAGTTCACACCAATAAGAGTAACACTACACAAATATCAACAACAAGAATGCCCTCATGCCAACACAAGACATCACAAATCAATCCCTGACATAGCCCACCTTGTCTCGCCACGTGTGCAATAGTAAAGTGCATGCCCGCCTTGTCTCTCCACACGCGCACAATAATGTTCCCACCTTGTCTCGCCACATACGCAACCCACATATACATGTCCTGCCTTGTCACACCGCATGTGCAATATCAATAGTAATCACAACACGACAGAAACCTCGTGCAAATTCCCATATCAATAACCGCACGACATGAACCTTGTGCATCACAATAACCATAACCGCACGACAGAAACCTCGTGCATCATAATAACCACAACCGTACGACAGAAACCTCGTGCATCACCACAACAAGTACAACAACCACAATGATAATACTACAAAGTACGGTAAGTAAATCAACTAAAGAACCTTTGGTCACAAGAAATAGATGAACTAGTTCACAAGGAACGACCATAATAAAGAATACTAGGTGTAATAAGAACAGCTCAACGGGGAAGAAATTAATATGTAACAATGGCCCCAATACGGTTCAACAACAAGAAAATAACACGAGCCAAACAATTTCAAATAAGGGTAAGTCAACTAAGGCATGAGATATCTAAGCTACCTTTAAGGTTGGGCAATTACGAAAGAGATACAAAAAATTCCATTAAAGGTAGACAACGGGAAGATAACCATAACCTCAACTAGGGATGGACAATTACAAAAGAGATAACAATAACTTCAAATAAAGATAAGCAATTATGGGAATGATAACATGGCAATAGAAGAGATAACAGTTTCAATTTAGGCACATATGAATCAAATAAATAACAAGAGTGGATCATGAAGCAATTAGTTCTAATTAAAGCAGGTGGAGGTGAAACTAGCAATTAAGGAATGTAATCATAACAAGGAAAACTGCATATTCAATGAATACAAGGACCTAGGAACCTTAAATTTCCAATTTTCACAAATAAGTCCGAGCACGTACTCGTCCCCTCGCGTACACGAACTAAAATCAACATAGAAGACTTAAATCCTAAGGGGTAGTTCCCCCCCATAAGGTTAGGCAAGATACTTACCTCAAAGAAGACAAACTAATACTCTAAATGAACTTCTCGGGTGAAATGACCTCTGGACGACTCAAATCTAACCAAAATTACTTCAAAGCACAAATAAAACTCATAATAAACTATTCTGGATCATAAAGACTCAAGCTTTATCAAAATCTAAAAATTGATCCCAAAAGTCTACCCGGGGCCCGCACCTCGGAACCCGACAAAATTTATAAAATCCAAACATCCATTCAATTATGAGTCCAACCATATTAATTTCATCAAATTCTGATACCAAATCGATGTTCAAACGAAATTATTCTCTTTAGAAAAGTTTTGGATAAAAACCTCCAATTCTGATATCAAAATATGGATTAATTCAAAAAATGAACTTTTGTAATCATATTAAAATACAAAAATTATACTTAGATACTGACCCCCATGAAAATATGAGAAGAACGCCGCAAAAATCACCTCAATCGGAGCTCTAGAACTCAAGATATGATCAAAATACCAAAATGACGCGGTCTGATTTTTTATACTCAAGGATTTTGCGGACCATTTTTCGCATCTGCACCTCCGCAGATGCGGACCCAACTTCGCAGCTGCGAAGCACCAGCACCAACTCTCTTCTCCGACACTAAAATGAGCATAACTTCCTCATACGATGTCCAAATTCGGTTATTCTTTTATTCTATAGCTCCGTAATTACGATACGAATCTAATGCTTCAACCAAAACAGAAATTGGAGCTCATTTTCTTGATGTGGTACCATTTATGCTTGAAGAAATGACGCCGAAACATAAAAAACGAGCGCAACACAACTCAAACCTATCTGAAACTCACCTGAGCCCCTCGGGACCCCGTCCGAACTTACCAATAAGTTCAATAACCTAACACAGACCCGCTCGAGGCCTTAAACCACATCAAACAACGATTAAACTACAAATCGCATCATGAATCGAACTTATGAACTTCCAAATCTTCCAACTTCTAAAACTCGTGTCAAAACCTATCAAACCAACCCGAATGACGTCACATTTTGTAGGCAAGTCCCAATTGAAATAACAGAGCTGTTCCAACTCTCGGAATTGCATTCCGACCCCAGTATCACCAAAGTCAACTATTGGTCAAACCTATCCACCTTCCAAACTTCAATTTTTTCAACTTTCACTGAAATGCTTCAAATCACCCTACAGACCTCCAAATCCAATTCCTGACGCACGCCTAAGTCCAAAATTCACCATACGAAGCCGTTGAAATCATCTAAAACCCATTCCGGAGCCGTTTACTCAAAAGCCAAATTCTTATCAACTCTTACCGCTTAAGCTTCCAAAACTTAAATCCTTCTTCTGATTTGGCTTCAAATTATCCGGTAACTGAATTCAACCACGCACGCAGGTCGATATACATAATATGAAGCTGATCAAGGCCTTATTCTGCCGAACGGAACTTAAATTCTCAAAATGACTGGTCGGGTCGTTACTATCTCCCCCTCTTAAAACAAACGTTCGTCCTCGAACGTGCCAAGGATCACCTCGAAGTCTTCAAATCACTGAATGCACACCTCCAACACACACCCGCGGGTGACCCCACATCACCCCAATCCACATAAGCCTGACGACACATCTCAACTTCAATTTACCATTTCTACCAACACCGATAAGCCTTATAGCCAAAATTCTCACCTTCCATTCATTTCCAAAAGACCCGATTCAAAATCTATACCCGGTATCAGTCTCAACCAGTTGCAACAACTCATACCTACACCCACAAGGTACGATCACACAATATAACACACCACATGTATGCCCTTAATAACACTTCTGATCACAATAGCTGCCCGTAATAAAAAAACCAACACCAATAATTAGCCTCATATCCAATAGGAACCCATTTCAAACCTCCACACCATTGACGATGATGCAAGAACCAAGAAGACCTCATAACTATACTAGAATCAACAAGTCAAAACTAACACTACCAGGCACACCCCGCAAGCTCAAACTCATGAAGCGTAGAACGAAAATGACTGAATATGCAAAGAGAAACACATAAGAGAAATATTAAACAAGACCGATAGGCACAACTCTCTACAAGTACCATACTACGAATCAATTTAAATAGGAAAAATCAAAGTACATGAACAAATCATAAGGATCTCATCCTGGTATAACTCTCCACCGCGGCACACAGCCCGACTCGAAAATATTAAATCACATGAACTCGCGAGGGTCTCACCCTCAACTCTAAATCACATGTCAAATATACATCCTACTAATCGAATTCTTCCACTAACCCAATTCTGCAAATAAAATCACAACACTTACTGAAGTCTCACCCCGTAAGGTACCAAATCACAAATCGTACCCAAGAATACTCAGGAAATCACACCAAAACCTACCATAATGAAAAACAGGGACTCACTTCTAATCTCACCACCCTCAATGATGGATAAGAACAATGATAGAAACGACTTCCACTTATAGAACCTCCCAACAGAGGCAAACACGTAAATAGAGTGCAAATCATGAAACTCACCCATAAGTGAAACAACAAAATAAGGGAACTCGTCCTGATAATCAGAATCGAAACAAAATATGAATGGTGTCCCTCTGTAACAAATAAAAATCATACCTGTATGACATCATCTGGCGTACCGGCCTCTAGCCTACTATATAAAACACATCAAGGGGCCAGGCCTCCCCCTCTTGGGAGCCCTCTACTCGCCTGTATACTCCGCTGTGACATATATTTCTGGAGTCTAAGACAATCTCTCACCATGTGGCTGGTATCTCCACACTCAAGCAACCTCTTCGCAGACATGGCTGTGGAAACTGTGCAGTACGAGTACTCTGAGACCCATGAGAACCTGAAACACTATGCAAAGCCGGAAGTGCAAACTGAACTGGCTGACCCACAAAACCTCTACCATGTTGTACCCTTCCTCCAAAATAAGGACCAGTATATCTCTCGGCCTACGAGGCCTCCTCGCCTCCCTGTCCTCTCTCTCCTAGCCTCGCCTATCCTCCCTCTCCTGATCCCACATGCCCTCTACTCAACAAATGATCCCTACCACCTGCTGAAATGAAACATCTGACTCTAACTCCCGAGCCATGCTGAAACGAATATCATGCCTGATCCCCTCAATGAATATACGAACAAGATCTCTAACTGTAGAGACCAAAACAGGTGAATGTCTGGCAAACTCGCTGAATCTGACGGCATAATCTGATACTGACATAGTGCCATGGCGCATCTAGTCAAACTCCGCGCACCATGCATCTCGAAGGGACTGAGGTACAAACTCTCACAGGAACATCTATGAAAACTGAACCCATGTGAGTGAAGCTGACTCAGCCAGACTACCCAACTCATACGCCCGCCACCATTGATAAGCCGCTCCCCTGAGCTGAAACGTAACAAAAGCAACCCCGCCCGCTTCCACAATACCCATAGTATGAAGAATGCGGTGACACTCCTCCAGGAAACCTTGGGCATCATCTGTCGCCCATCCACTGAAGGTAGGACGGTGGTACTTCTTGTACCTCTCAAGTCTAAGTTGTTCTTCCTCAGATGTTGCTGCCCTAACCACGAGCTGAACTGGGAAACAGGCTGTGTCGCCATGACACCTGGAACCTGACCAACATGATCTCACTACTTTGGAGTGTGGGTGTCGGGAGTCTGAGCTCCTCCCCCGGTATGTGAAGTAGCTAGTGCAACCAGAATCAACCCCGCCTGAGCCAATGTACCAAACATACTCAGAAACTGTGCTAAGGTCTCCTGAAGTCTGGGGGTAATAGCAGGCGCCTCCGGTACCTGCCCCCCAACTGGAACTACTGGCGGCTCCTCAACTGCTTCTTTAGTAGGTGCTCTAGCTGCGGCACGTGCTCCTCGCCGGCCTCTGCCTCTGCCCCTAGCGACATCTGCTCTAGGGGTAGTGTTATCAGGAACTGCAGCTCGTGTCCTCACCATCTGTGAGAGAATGGAATGATAAAAGTTAAAACTTCGAGATCAATGAACTCGCACGATAGGAATGAAGGAAGTGAAATTGTCCTGATAGTTTCGTAGCCTCTCGAAGATAAATACAGACGTCTCCATACCGATCCACAAAACTCCACTAAACTCGCTTATGACTTGTATCACCTATGAACCTAGAGCTCTGATACCAGCTTGTCACGGTTCAAATTCCCCTCCGTTAGGTATCGTGAATGGCGCCTAGTCTTAAGGACTAGGTAAGCTTAGCACCTAGTCTGTTATTGTGATTGTGCCGTACGAGTTGTGAAACGGCTTGATATTTCTTATGTGTTGAGGTCCCGTGTAGTGGGGATGTTATGTGAGCAGGATAGCTCTTGAGATCCAGAGTATATATATATATATATATATATATATATATCGCACCTTAGTTGTTCTTGGGTTTTGTTGCATACGGCTCTATCAGTCTCCCCAGGATGGTATTATGCACTTAGCGTGATTGTGATCGATATTCAGTAATTTGTAATAGTGAGCGATTCAGCTCCGTGTATATTTCCTTATGTGAGTTTTATGATGGGATCGGGAAGCACGCCGCCACGGGTATGTTATTTGGATCGGGTTGCACGCCGCGACAGTGTGATGATGAGAAAGGTTAATATGTATTTATTTTCTTGTGTTTTATTTCCTATTTTCTGGTAAGAATTCATATGCCACAAAAGATGCACCATAGGCTTGCCCGTAGTGTACTACTCTAATAATCGTGCTCATTCAGTCTCGGATCAAATAGGACTTTATTTGGTTGTAATGTAGGCTGCGGGACGGGTAGGATATATTTGGATATAATAGTGACTACACCTCCTTAAGCACATTAATACATAAACTTTCGCATTCAACCTCAAACTTATATTAAGCCAAACTCCACCTTCACATCAATGTTATTACCCCATACTTCTTTAAGCACAATTATATTAAGAGTCACGACATATATATTTTTCTTTCACAACAATACAACTATTTATTTTCTATATTTTTTTTTCTTTTTCTCTCTTTTTTTTTCTCAAGTGACTCTTACTTTTCAAAACAGTGCACCTTTTTCCTTATTTCAATTATTCCCCTCAAAAGCCAACCTACCACCCCACACTTTAATTTTTCCATAT
>ML389079.1:3279-18902 GCA_005239525.1 Nicotiana knightiana
GAAGGAAAGGTAATGTTGTTGACCTCTATGTTAGAGTAGTGAGTGGATTGTGAATAAAGCATGGTATATGCGAGTCAAATATTGAGGCGAGGATGTCACACCGCTGTGATTGAAATGTTTTAAAAATTCTTGGTATAACATGTTAAGGGATTTTCTTAATAAGTTGTGTACATGAGTATAGTTTGATTGCTCGAGGACGAGAAAATGTTTAAGTGTGGGATATTGATGCGTGGCTAGAATTCATGGTTTAACATGTTATATGCCCTACATTTTATGTGCGTTAATGATAAAAATACACTTTTTATGTGCATAATAGAGTCTATTTCATGTGTAGGTGAATTGGAGATGGAAACCGAGCTAAATGGATGCAAATACATCGAAAATACGCTCAAGAGGCGAGGAGGAGTGCACCGGGCTATAGCCGGGCGCCAGAGCCCAAACGCCTGACCCTGCCTGGCGTTAGCCAGGCGTTAGAGCTGAAAAGCCTGACCCTGCCTGGCGTTAGCCAGGCGTTAGAGCTGAAACGCCTGACTTAGGGCCCAAACGCCAGGCCCCTGTTCCGGCTAAATTCGAGTATTTTAAGAGTTTTAGTGTCTCCCAGTTGGAATAGAAGTCTCCTACACGCTTAGGGTTTATCCCAAACATATAAATAGATCTCAAAAACACAACTTGAAGGGGATTCGAGGAGAGGAAATCATCAAAGTGAAGAAAAACCTGTGGATTACTACTCAGCAAAGCAAAAACATTGATTTTTATCTCCTTAGTTTGTTCATCTCTATTTGTTCAACTACCTTCTTATTGTAGCTAATTGAATGGACATCAATTAGCTGTGCCTAATTAGTGTGTATCTACTTGAGAGAGAGTGCATATTTAGGTAATTGTTTGAACAACACCACTCCCAGAGTATAGACGAAAGTCATAACCGAGGGTTTAGAGGTTGGATTAGAGATAACGATACCTCGGGTGCAATCTAAAGTGAACTGTAATGCAATCTAGCTAGCGTAACTTGAGAGAGTGCGTCTAGTAAATTATCATAATTACTTGAGAGAGATTTATGGTAGATAGAGTGTTCATGATTGATAGAGACAACTAATCAAGCTATATGAAGTATCCGAGAAGTAAGTTCACCAACGGGGGAAACCATAGCCTTAGACCTTTATCATAATTGTTTACAACACATTGTTAGTAATTGTTAGTTATTATTATTGTCAGTAGAATTAGTAAAACATCACCAATTTATATTAAAAAAAGTCTTGAGAGAATTGATTGAGTAAAAGTTGCGTATTCTAAAGCCTTGATTGATACGTAAATTTCCTGTGGGATCGACTCAGGGCATAATACCCCGAATTATATTTGCAACGCCCGCTTAGTCTTTTATAAGACATAGTTGAGCGTGATCACTTATGTGCGGGACACCACCGCAGAGTCTCTGATGATTGATTCAGTACCGGTGGTTCATGAGTTTGACGATATGTTTCCTTCGGACCTTCCAAGCTTGCCACCAGATCGTGATATTGATTTTTGCATTGACTTTGCTCCAGTCACCCAGCCTATATCCATTCCACTGTACCATATGGCTCCGAAAGATTTGAAAGAACTTAAAGAACAACTTGAGGATTTGCTAGCTAAGGGGTTTATCAGACCGAGTGTATCGACTTGGGGTGCTCCAGTGTTATTTTTGAAGAAGAAGGATGGGACTGTGCGGATGTGTATTGACTATCGCCAGTTGAACAAAGTTACCATAAAAAAAAAATACCCGTTTCTGGGCATCGATGATTTTTTTGACCAGTTGCAGGGTGCTAGGGTGTTTTCTAAGATTGACTTGAGATCGGGGTACCATCAGCTGAGGATTCGGGATTCAGATGTTCCGAAGACTGCCTTCCATACTAGATATGGTCATTATGTGTTCCTTGTGATGTCCTTTGGCTTGACTAATGCCCCAACAACGTTTATGGATTTGATGAACATGGTGTTCATGCCTTATATTGATTCTTTTGTTATTGTCTTCATTGATGATATCTTGATCTACTTATGTAGCCTGGGGGAGCACGAGCAATATTTGAGAGTAGTGCTCCAAACCTTGTGAGAACATAAGTTGTATGCTAAGTTCTCCAAGTGTGAGTTTTGTTTAGATTCTGTGGCATTCTTTGGGAATGTGGTATCCGGAGAGGGTATCAAGGTGGATGCTAGTTTCAAGTTTTTGGGCAACTAATTTGGAGGCTCAAGCGCATTCTTGAATCGGGAAGTAGGCTTGATACGAGGTAAGTCTCCTTTCTAACTTTGTAAGAGGGAATTTCGCTCCATAGGTGAAGTCATTAATCATGTGCTATTATTTGTGGGGGATACATACGCACGAGCTGACGAGAGTCCGTGCGTAGCTACTATCATGCTTAAGTCCGGTAAGCCTAGGACCCAAAAGCATGCTTACTTGTTATACTTAAAACATTATTATAAATTTAACTTTCTTAGATCATATCTAATTGGTAAATAAATTCTAATATATTGAACAATATCTTTTTGACCATTAAAGAGAAGTTGACATTTGCGTACTTTCTTTCTTAATAGATCCTTGATTTGTCTGCTTGATGTGCTTAATCGTATTCACCGCGTCGCATGTATGATCCGCGAGCGGGTGATAGATGCATCTATGATTCGCGCCGTTCAACCCTCCGGCAGTGAATATTTTTTTATTATGTTGGATCGGGTCGTACGCCCACGAAACTACCTGCGCATGCTATTTGCGTGGCACTACTGTGACTTGAATTGTTTAAATTGCCTTAGAATACAAATTGTCAACTGAAATGATAGGAATTTATGTACATTTATATTTATGGAAAAGCTTGTTATTTCATGTTATTTTCTGCTATTTAGCCTTGATATTCATGCTTAGTCTCATGCTTAATATAGTGTTGGCCCTAGTAAGTGTCAAGTCGACCCCTCGTCACTACTTCTTCGAGATTAGGCGGGGTACTTACTGGGTACATAATGTTTATGTACTCATGCTACACTTATGTACTTAATTGTACAAGTTCAGAGGTAGGTGCATCTAGATACCAGTCTGGAGCGCGTTCTTGATACTCTAATAGAGATTCCATGGTGAGCTGCTTCTTCTGTTGCCGTTCAACATCGCGTTGGAATCTTTCTTTTGCTTAGACTGTCTATTCTATTTCAGGCATTATGGTAGATGTATTCTTTTGGTTCATTCTGCTAGATGCCCTTATACTTGTGACACTAATTCCGGCCACACACATTGGTAGATTATTCTTTTGGGGATGTAATTACTTAAACTTGACTTTTTTTGATCATTTCTATCAAATTTGCCTTTGTTATTTGCTATTTTCAATTGTTTAGTGATTTAAATTAAGATATTGTTGGAAAGGTTTTTTATAAAATAAATGGGACTCACTAGATGAATTATGGTGGCTTACGTAACATTGATGTTGCGCCATCACGATCTAGAGTAGAATTTGGGTCGTGACACTTGATAAAAAGGTAATCAGAGGACTGAGAAACGAGGATAGTTACAACCTTTAGAGAAGATTCTCATCATTGTCTTTCATTTAACACATCCGATTTGACACCTATTTTAATGCATCATTGCTTTAGTATCTCTTATCAAAATATTTGTTTTGTCAACTATTATACAGATAAAATGCAAGCAAGATTTATAGAGTCTAAGATAAACAAACTCAATTTTGAATAATATGCCTACACAATATTAATTTTGATAATACTTTAATTTAAAGAATTTCTTTTATGGAAAATAGTAAATATTAATTTTGATAATACTTTAATTTAAAGAATTTCTTTTATGGAAAATAGTAAAGTACAAGAGTTTTAAGAAAAATACAAGAGTTATTGGGAAGAAGATAATTTTAAAGAAAAGACATAATGTACAAAAAATCGGAAGATTTAAGAATATTGTAGTGAAGATACCATCGTAATTTCACAATTCATTTTAAAGGGAAAATGATATTGTATAGTCGTTTTCAAAATAATAGCCAAAAAATATATGTATGTATATATATGTATATATATTATATATATATATATATATATATATTTGTATTGTAGGAGTTCCCATTAATTAAGGAAAAGAAACCATTAGTTTCTCCCTTTGTTCACTTTTACTTGTCCAGTATTTTGAAAATAGTTTTTTACTGTTACTTGTCACTTTTAACATATCAAGAAAAGATAACATTTTTTTCTGTTATACTCACAATATTAACTACTTATTTGAAATTATTTTCTCAAATTCAATAAAAATATGTATCAATTAATATGGGTATCATGATAAATTATATACTTCATTTATTATTTTTAAGGGTGTGAAAAATCCATAGTTGACAAGTAAAGTGATTGAGGGATCAGAGTAGTTAATAAATCTAGTTACTACAAGTTTATATATCTAAAAAAGCAGATAAAACAATAAAATATATTGAAAGAGAAAATATTTAACAATCAAAGAATGAATTAATTATTGTCTAAATAATAAATTGATGAAGTAGGTAGTTTGCATTGCATATGAATATGAACTATTTATGAACTAACTTCCCCACTAATGTTTTTTTTCTAACATTGCATGCATGGCTCTTATTGTTGTAGAAATATTGAAAATAATTCAATAGAGTATAATCAAACAAGATGATAATGAAGAATACAGAAGGATCGAGTAAGCAAGACGCTTCCCAATAAAATCTATCTTTAAGAACCCCAAAATTTTGATATGACAACAAAAGTAGTAGTCAAACTTTCGTATTAAGTAAAAGGTAATTATGTGATTCTTTATCCCAATATTTAGTAAAATGCAGTATAATATTTTTTGTCGGATATTAGTATTATTTTTAGCCCGTGCCAAAAATTATTTATATTTGTAACCTGAAAAGTGCATAAATCTTGTATAATTTTCATATATAACATACAAATAATATATAAATTTTATATATTTTTTCGGCAATTGTTTTTGCGGCGACTATACCTTATTTTTTCTTTATTTGTTCATTTTGAAAGAGAAATTCTAGTTGAATACAAATTATTAAATTATACTTAAATGCCCATCTATCCTATGCAGAGGCGGATGCAAGGCATTGATGGCGCATATCGTGAAATCAGGCAAGCCACACACTTAATTTACTTTAAAGTTTCTTTTAGAAAGATCACTATATTTGCAGTAGAAGTCTCATTTATAAAACATTTAAAAGTTGAAAATCATTAAGACACAAATAAAATAAATTCCAGCACTGGTATCACCGAGTCATGAGCTATTACTACTACAAATGTCAAAGTACAAAAGTGGAGTAGCCGTATTTCTTTTGCTTATCATGTCTACTTTATTTCCGACAGTAGAGTAGCTGTATTTCTTTTGTTCATTCTACTAGATGCCCGTATACTTGTGACACTAGTTCTTGGCACACACAGTAGTAGATTATTCTTTTGGGAATGTAATTATTTAAATCGACTTCTTGATCATTGCAATTATATTCTCCTTTGATAATAGTTATTTTCATATGCTAGTGATTGAAACCTAAGTATTGTTGGAAATATTTTTATAAAAATAGATGGGACTCGCTAGATTAAATGTGTTGTCTTGCCTAACATCGGGTTGGGCGCCATCGTGACCTACAATAGAATTTGGGTCGTGACAATATGGTATTAGAGCTCTAGGTTCACACAGCTCTCACAAGTAATGGGAAAACCTAATAGAATATTGCGGATCGGTACAGAGACGTTTATATTTATTCCGCCGTTGCTGAGTTAGAATACCCCAAACAGTGTCATTTGAACACTTGGTTAAAAAAGAATTTTGAAGAAAGTCACTCCTCATAGAGAGTTAGAAAGCGTCAGTTCTCATAGCGAGGCTTAGGCTGACGGGGTAGGGCGCGGCCCCCCAATTCTCAACCCCAACCTACACAAGTGATCGGGAGTATATAGGTTGTTATGAAATTTATCTTTTTTCATCCTCTATTGTGCAGTGGATAGTATATAAAATCTCACTCTTCTATTCTCTCACAGATGGTGAGGACACATAACGCCGACATTCCAGACCCGGGAGAAGCCGCTCCCCCCGTTGCTAGAGGCCGAGGCAGAGGCGAGAGGAGGGCACCGGCCCGAAGTAGGGGACGAGGGCGTCCCAGAGCTGCCCCACTTGCACCGCCAGTAGATCCAACAGAGGATCCTATTATTGAGGATCAGGACGAGGTGCCCGCAACAGATCCTGCCCCTATGGATTTCATGACAACGTCGGGCTTTCAAGAGGTCAGGGGTCGAATGATGCGGTTCATGGATACCATGACCCGGGCTGGTTTATTTCTTGCGGACCCGACCACATCACAGGCGGGAGGGGGTGCACAGACACCTACTGCCCAGGCCCCAGGACATGCAGCTGTGATTTATCAAACTTTGGGTACACTACCCGCGAGTGGGGCCCAGCCAGTTATAGTAGTAGCACTTGAGCCCAGACCAGCTGCGGACGGTGATCCGCATACGTTATTAGATAGATGGACTAGGCTACACCCTCCTGTCTTCGGGAGCGAGCACCATAAGGATGCTCAGAATTTTATCGATAGGTGGAGGGACAGACTGCACAACATGAGGATACTAGAGTCTCATGGGGTTGACTTCACCACTTTTTAGCTTGAGGGCAGGGCCTGAAGGTGGTGGCAATCTTATGTTCTTAGAAGGCCAGTGGATTCTCCTTCTATCACTTGGGAGCATTTCACTCAGGTATTTGTGGACAAGTATATTCCACCCTCTGAGAGGGAAGAGCTACGGTGTCAGTTTGAGCAGCTTGAGCAGGGTTAGATGTCAGTGATCACCTATGAGGCGAGGTTTTCTAATTTGTCTCGTCATGCACTTATGATACTTCCTAGTGACGTAAAGAGAGTACAGAGGTTTATAGAAGGGTCGCACTTTGGTATTATGGTCAACATGGCCCGAGTGGTTGAGATGCGGAATCCTTATCAGCTAGTAGTGTAGATCGCCCGCAGGATTGAGGGCTATCATCTGAGGAGTAAAGAGCAGGGACAACAGGATAAGAGAGCTCGATTTTCAGGAGATTTTAGAAGTTCTCTGGCAAGGGGCAGAGGTGAGTTTGGGAGGGGCCAGCCCAGCAGGCCCCCATATTCAGCAGCACCACCTTCTCGAGGTGCTCTAGTGAGGCCCTATTTCAGCGCGATGACGGTGAGTTCTTATCTCCCACCAGCTATTCATGATTCCTCCGGAGGGTATTCTGGTCATCAAGGTTATTCCATGACTTATTTCATTTCCATGCCAAAGAGTTCATATCGTCCCCCAGTTATTCAGGGTTCCTCCAGTGGTTATTTCGGTCATGAGGGACAGTCTTTAGGGCAGCATGGAGATCCGGGTCACATGAAGAGTCTTTGTCATAGACTTTGGGGCAAGGAAGTGAAGCAGGGTCATCAGCCTATGATTACAGCACCATCAATCCGGCCACCTAGAGGTGGAGGACAGGTGGGTAGGGGTCATCCTAGAGGTGGAGGCCAAGCAGGGGGATCTCAGCCGACATCTATTCAGTAGGGTGGAGGCCAGCCAGCCGGCGCTCTAACAAGATTCTATGCTTTTCGGCTAGACCATATTCATTGGCCTCAGACGCCGTTATCACATGTATTATCTCAGTCTGCGGTAGGGAGGCATCAATATTATTTGATCCAGGGTCTACCTATTCATATGTATCATCCTTGTTTGCTCATTTACTGGATATTCCTCGTGAGTCCTTGGGTACTCCTATTTATGTGTAAACTCTTGTGAGTGATTCTATGGTTGTGGACCAGATCTATCGATCCTGTGTGGTCACATTTTGTGGGTTCGAGACCAGAGCAAACCTCTTGTTACTTGATATGACTGATTTTGTGGTCATCCTGGGCATGGACTGGTTGTCTCCTTATCATGCCGTCCTAGATTGCCATGCCAAGACTGTTACTTTAGCCATGCCTGAGTTGTCGAGATTAGAGTGGAGGGGTTCCTCAGTTAGTGCAGCTAGTCGGGTTATTTCTTTTCTGAAGACTCAACGTATGGTCAAGAAAGGGTGTTTGTCTTATCTTGCCTATGTGCGGTACATCACCGCAGAGTCTCCGACGATTGATTCAGTGCTAGTAGTTCGGGAGTTTGTCGATGTTTTTCCTTCTGACCTTCCAGGCATGCCACCAAATCATGATATTGATTTTTGCATTGACTTAGCTCTAGGAACCCAGCTTCCACCATACTGTATGGCTCCGAAAGAATTGAAGGAACAACTTGAGGAGTTGCTAGCTAAGGGGTTTATCAGATCGAGTGTATCACCTTAGGGTGCTGCAGTGTTATTTGTGAAGAAGAAGTATGGGACTATGCGGATATGTATTGACAACCGCTAGTTGAACATAGTTACCATCAAGAACAAGTACCCGTTGTCGCGCATTGATGATTTGTTTGACCAGTTGCAGGGTGCTAGGATGTTCTCTAAGATTGACTTGAGATCGAGATACCATAAGTTGAGGATTCGGGACTCGGATGTTCTGAAGACTGCCTTCCGTACCAGATATGGTCATTATCAGTTCCTGGTGATGTCCTTTGGCTTAATTAATGCCCCAGCAACCTTCATGGATTTCATGAACAGGGTGTTCAAGCCTTATATTGATTACTTTGTAATTTTCTTCATTGATGACATCTTGATCTACTCACGTAGCTTGGGGGAGCACGAGAAGCATTTGAGATTAGTGCTCTAGACCTAGCAGGAACAAAAGTTGTATGCTAAGTTCTCCAAGTGTGAGTTTTGGTTAGATCCTGTGACATTCTTGGGACATGTTGTATCTGGAGAGGGTATCAAAGTGGATCCTAAGAATATTGAGGCGGTTCAGAGTTGGCCACGCCCTACTTCATTAACCGAGATCAGGAGTTTCTTGGCATTGGCGGGCTATTATCGTTGATTTGTGGAGGGCTTTTCATCCATTGCAGCCCCTCTGACTAGATTGACTCAGAAGGGTGCCCCGTTCTGATGGTCCGACGATTGTGAGGCGAGCTTCCAAAAGCTCAAGACAGCTTTGACCATAACACCAGTTCTAGTGTTGCCTTCCAGTTCAGGGATGTATACTGTTTATTGTGACTCTTCACGCGTTGGCCTGGGATGTATATTGATGCAAGAGGGGCGAGTTATTGCATATGCTTCACGCCAGCTGAAGGTTCATGAGAAGAATTATCTCGTGCACGATTTGGAGTTGGCAGCGATTGGTCATGCTCTTAGGATTTGGAGGCATTACTTGTATGGAGTGTCTTGTGAATTTTACATAGACCACCACAACTTTCAACACTTGTTCAAACATAGGGATCTTAATTTGAGGCAGCGTAGATGGATTGAGTTGCTGAAGGACTATGACATCACTATTCTTTATCATCCGAGCAAGGCGAATGTGGTTGCAGATGCCTTAAGTAGGAAGGCAGAGAGTATGGGTAGCTTGGAATTCATTTCAGTGGAGGAGAGGCCACTAGCTTTGGACATTCAGTCCTTCGCTAACAGACTTGTGAGGCTGGACATTTGAGAGCTCAACCGAGTTTGATGATCCGCACTTGGCAGTTCTCAGAGAGACGATACTACAAGGTGGAGCCAAGGAGGTTTCGATTGGCGAGGATGGTGTTCTGCGACTTTAGGGTGGCCTATGTGTTCCTAATGTTGATGGCCTGAGGGAGAGGATTCTAGGGGAGGCTCACAGTTCACAGTATTATATTCATCGTGGTGCTACAAAGATGTATCGTGACTTGAGGCAACACTACTGGTGGCGCTGGATGAAGAAAGACATAGTGGAGTATGGCTAGATGTCTAAATTTCCCATAGGGTAAGTATGAGCACCAGAGGCCGGGAGGCCTACTATAGCAGATGACAATACCTGACTGGAAATGGGAGCGCATCATTATGGACTTGGTAGTGGGGTTTCCATGAACATTGCGGAAGTTCGACGCGGTTTGGGTTATTGTAGACATGTTGACCAAGTCGGCACATTTCATTCTAGTATCCACTACTTATACTTCAGAGAGGTTGGCCCAAATCTACATTCTGGAGATAGTTCGATTGCATGGTGTGCCTGTGTCCATCATATTCGATAGAGGTCCTCAGTTCACCTCGCATTTCTGGAGAGCCGTGTAGAGTGAGTTGGGCACCCGTGTAGAGCTTAGCAAAAAATTTCATCCCCAGACCGACGGGAAGTCATAGCGGACAATTCAGATATTGGAGGACGTTCTCAGAGCATGTACGATTGACTTTGGAGGACAATGGAATCAGTTCTTACCCTTGGCCGAGTTTTCTTACAACAACAACTATCAGTCCAGCATTGAGATGGCTCCATTTGAGGCTTTATATGGTCGGCGATGTCGTTCTCCCATCAGGTGGCTTGAGCCTGGCGAGGCTAAGTTGTATGGTACTGATTTGGTGAAGGATGCCTTGGAAAAGGTAAAGTTAATTCAGGAGAGGCTTCGCACAGCACAATCTAGACAGAAGAGTTATGCGGATCAGAAAGCGCGTGATGTATCATTTATGGTCGGTGAGAATTTTCTCTTTAAATACTCGCCGATGAAGGGTATTATGAGATTCGGGAAGAAGGGCAAGTTGAGCCCCAGGCTTATAGGCCCATTTGAGGTGTTGAGGCGAGTTGGGGAGGTTGTCGATGAGCTCGCTTTACCTCCTATCTTATCAGGAGTTTATCTGGTCTTTCACGTGTCTATGCTCTGGAGTTACCACACCGACTTATCTCATGTGTTAGATTTCAGTACCATTCATCTAGACGAGAGGTTGGGCTACGAGGAGGAACCAGTTGCTATATTGACAAGCAGGACCGCCAGTTAAGCTCTAAGATGGTTTTCGCCGTGAAGGTCCAGTGGAGAGGCCAACAAATCGAGGAGGCGACTTGGGAGTCCTAGGAGGACATGCAGAGCATATATCCTCACTTGTGTAGCACTCAAAGTATGATTCTAGACACGTTCGAGGATGAACGTTTATTTAAGAGGTGGAGAATGTAACGACCCGGCCGGTCGTTTTACTTTCTAGAACCTCGTTCCCCTTAATAAGACCCTGCGTACTTGCTTTTTCTGATTTATGACTTGTTGGGATGATGGGTTCGGGATTTGGAAGAGTTTGGGTTAGAATTGGAACACTTAGGTCCTTAAGGTTGGCCTTAAAGTCCAAGTTTTACTTCGTTCAATATTTTTAGTAAACGACCTCGAAATATGGATTTGAAGGTTTCAATAGGTTCGTATGATGATTTCGGACTTGGGCGTATGTCCGGAACGGGTTTTGGGTGACCCGGGAGCGTTTCCGCGCCAAATAGTGAAATATGATTCTTGAAGTTCAAAAATTGAGTTTTGGAACGTGTTTTTATGATATCGATGTCCAAACAAAATTCTAAGACCGGGAATAGTTCTGTAATATCATTTATGACTTGCTCGCAAAATTTGGTATCATTTCGATTAGTATAAGCACGTTTCAGCATGTTGGAAGTGAAATCAAGAACTCAAAGTTCATAAGGTGGATTTAGTTGGTTTTGAGGTATGATTCTTAGATTTAATGTTGTTTTGGGCGTTCCGAAGGTTTGAGCAAGTCCGTATTATGATTTAGAACTCGTTGGTATGTTTGGACAGGGCCTCGGGGGCCCCAGATGCCATTCAGACGTCGCGCAAGGCAAGTCCAAGCTCTAAAGGAGCTGCTGGTGCACCAGATCTAGTGCGACCGAACCTGCGGTTGTCCAGCCACATGTTCAAGATAGTAGAAGCGGTCCTTCCCTCACAGATGCGGCCATTGAGCAGGTGCCCAGGTTTCGCAGATGCAGTCCACTTCCGCAGAAGCAGAGCCGCAGGTGCGATCGCTGCCAACCTTCCCCCTTTCTGCAGATGCGGATGCTGGTCCTTAGAAGCGAGACCACAGGTGCGGTCCACTTGCCGCAGGTCCGAAAGTACTAAAGGTAGTGAGGTTGTTTTAAAAATCTGGACTTAGGCATTTTTTAGGGCATTTATTACATCTTTGGCCGATTTAGGAGGCTCCAAAGCAGAGATTTCAACTTAGCATCTTGAGGTAAGTTATTCCTACTTAATGTGAGTTTAATACTTGGTTTTTTGGTAGATTAACACATAATGATTAGTGAAAATTATGGGTTTAGAGCATAACCTAGAGTTTTGATAAAAATAGTATTAAATTACGAAATTTGTTATGGAATCTAGTAAAAACCATATAATATCGATCCTTAGGTTATGGGTAATGACTTCCCTTAAGAATTTCCGGAATTCGAGCACTTGGGCCCGAGGGTGAATGTTAGGATCTTGCCTTTGGATTGGATAATCACTTTAAAAGCTATAATATGAACTTGTAAGCCTATAATGATTGGTTTTTATGCTATTTGAATAGTTTCAGATTCTGCGGTTCCTGTTTGAGAGTTTGAGAGAATTCCTGAGTCGTAAGTAGGCTCGAAACAAGGTAAGTCTCCTTTCTAACCTTGTAAGAGGGAATTTTTCCCGTAGGTGAAATAATTAATTATGTGCTACTATATGCGGGGCTACGTACACACGAGGTGACGTGAGTCCATAAGTAGTGACTATTGTTGTTATATCCGGGTAGTTTAGGTTTATACCATGCTTTGTGAACACTGTTTATCCATTTTTTATGCGCTAATTGTATTGGTTGGAAATTTATTTTAATATTTGTTTCTTAGAATTTGAAAGCTTCAAGTAAACTCTATATTTTAAAAGAATTGAAGAAGGATATACTATGTTTATGTGTGACTGCTTCACAATTTATATTCTGCGAGCAGGGTGATTCTCTCCACTACTCTCACGGGAGCGGGCCGTTCGCATCGGCAGGTTAATAGATGCATCTATGGTTCGCGTCGTTCGACCCTTCGACAGTGCACATTTATTATTTTTTTTGGATCGGGCCGTACGTCCTCAGAAATACCTACGCATGCTATTTGTTTGGTATTTTTCCCCGTGTTTTCTTAGATTTATTTAAAGTCCCTAGAATATAAATGGTCAACCGAAAATGATAGAAATTGAACCATAAATATCCTTGTGGGAAGACTCGTAATTACTTGTCACTATTTGCTATTTATCCTTAGTCTTATATTTAATATGATGTTTGAACCTAGTAAGTGTCAAGTCGACTCCTCATCACTACTCCTTCGAGGCTAGGCGGGATAATTACTAGGTACATAATGTTTATGTACTCATTCTACGCTTTTGTACTTAATTGAATAGGTTCTGAGGCAGGTGCATTTGGTTATCAGCTCGGAGCACGTTCTTGATTTCTAGGGCAGAGATTTAACGGTGAGCTGCTTCTCTTGATGCCGTTCAGCAGCCCGTTGGAGTCTTTCTTTGGCTTATCTTGTCTATTTTATTTCAGACAGTAGAGTAGCTGTATTTCTTTTGTTCATTCTACTAGATGCATGTACACTTGTGACACTAGTTCCTGGCACACACATTAGTAGACCATTCTTTGGGGAGTGTAATTACTTAAATCGACTTCTTGATCATTGCAATTAAATCATCCTTTGATAATGGTTATTTTCATATGCTATTTATTGAAACCTAAGTATTGTTGGAATTGGATTTATAAAAATAAATGGGACGCACTAGATTAAATGTGTTGGCTTGCCTAACATCGGGTTGGGCGCCATCGCGACCTAGATTAGAATTGGGGTCGTGACAGTTATATTATTACTAGTGAATTTCGAAATCTTTATCATTTTCTCCCTTTTTTCTGAACCAGCTTAGCTTCTCCAAACCAACTTTTGCTCCTCTTCTTCTCCAACTATGATAACCATGGAAAGATTGTTCTTGATTTCCTATTCAGTCTGTGCGATATTCATTCTCATTGATGGCGTTTCGGTAAACCAATGGATCTCCAAAACTATTGGTATTATCATGCTAGGTTTTCTATTTTGTATGGCATCATTCTATCCATTTTGAGGATCAATTTCTTAAATGGCCCTGCTATTCAACATAGGCTTGCCAAACTTTGCAACCCAGTTGGTCCACTCGTGAGTATTTTCGTGGCTTATGCATTAGATGGTCGAAAAGGTGATTTTTTTGCCCCTTATATTTACTGGCTTCTTCTAGCAGCACCGTTTTGTAGTTTGTTCGCTATAATCTTACTAAGACCAGTGGGTACTGATTTTGGTGCTTTATACCCACTTTTTGCCATTCTGGTTAACTTCTCTATCAAAGAATATTGCAAACATAGGTAGGAGACTTATTTGGTTGTGGGGATTTGTGTTGTTCAGATGATTTTAAGAGCTATTTGGAGAGCTATATAGTTGGGTGTGCAAACAATATCCCACATTGGTAGCTGAAAAGATTGGGAGCCTACATATAAGGTGTAAGGATCTCTTAATGGTGTGAGGCCTTTTGTGGAAAACCATGTGGGCTTGGCCCAAAGAGGAAACTATCACACCTTTTTAAGTGTGTCTTTGGGCTACTTTAGCCCAACAAGTGGTATCAAAGCCCAGGTTCGGTGGGATGAGTATAGAGATGGCAAAGTGATGGTGCGGGGCAGTGCACACACAAGAAGAATCTAGTTGCCGGCTTCGGTTGCCATAATACTCTAATAATGTGGGTGGCACACAGTGAATCACGGAAATTGACTCGTGGATCATGATAATGGGCACGTGGAACTTAGTTTAAGGGGAAGATCTGTGAATCATAGTACTGGGCCACATGGAACTTAGTTCGAGGGGGATAATGTTGGGTGTGCGAACAAAGTCCCACATTGGTAGCTGAAAAGATTCGGAGTCTACATATAAGGTGTAGGGATCTCTTATGGTGCGAGGTCTTTTGTGGAAAACCGTGCGGGCTTGTCCCAAAGCAGACAATATCACACCTTATTAAGAGTGTCTTTGGGGTACTGTAGCCCAACAACTGGTATTAGAGCCCAGGTTCAGCGAGACGAGTATGGAGATGGCGAAGTGATGATGTGGGGTAGTACGCACACAAGAAGAAGCACGTTACGGGATTTTGGTGCCATAATATTCTAAGAATGTGGGTGGAACAAATTAATCTCAGAAATTGACCCGTGGATCATGGTAGTGGGCCATGTGAAACTTAGTTCGAGGGGAAATTGTTTTCTGTGCGAATAAAGTCCCACATTGGTAGCTGAAAAAATTGAGAGTCTACATATAAGGTGTAGAGATCTCTTAATGATGAGGCCTTTTGTGAAAAAATCGTGTGGGCTTGTGATCACACTCAACTATGTCTTATAAAAGACTAAGCGGGCGTTGCAAATATAATCCGGGGTATTATGCCCAGAGTTGATCCCATAGGGAATTTACGTATCAATCAAGGATTTCGAATACGCAACTTTTACTCAATCAATTCTCTCAAGACTTTTTAATATAAATTTGTGATGTTTTATTAATTCTACTGACAATAATAATAACTAACAATTACTAACAATGTGTTGTAAACAATTATGATAAAAGTCTAAGGCTATGGGTTCCCCCGTCGATAAACTTACTTCTTGGATACTTCATATAGCTTGATTAGTTGTCTCTATCAATCATGAACACTCTATCTACCATAAATCTCTCTCAAGTAATTATGATAATTTACTAGACGCACTCTCTCAAGTTACGCTAGCTAGATTGCATTACAGTTCACTT
>ML389081.1:0-10123 GCA_005239525.1 Nicotiana knightiana
ATGGCGGAGATGTATCAGGCCTGGGTCAGGGGACACCCTCCACCTTCATTCCCTACCAGCTACGCAGAAAACCCTGCTTCTATTCCACCATTATCTCACGCCCAAATGCCCAATACAATTGACCTCTCCCCAGAACACGCACCCGAGTTCACCTCTTACCACTCCTACCCCGGCACTTCGTACCAGACTCTTCCTGCCCCACCAACTAAAAAAACATTGTACCCTGCTCCAACATCTGCTCCACGGCCTACCCTCCACCGATCCTCCAGCAAGCCTGCGTTCCAAGCTCCAAATACCCAGTACTACGCCCCGGATCCCACCTTCAAAGTCCCAGATCCTTACTCCTACACTCCCCACTTTGAGCCTCAAGATGAAACTGAGAAACCACAGAGGAATGAGGAGCAAGAGGAGATATCTAGAAAAGTAAAGAGTCTGGAGCAGTCGTTGAGAAATATGCAAGGTTTAGGAAGCCAGGTGAGCGTAGCCTATAAGAATTTGCGTCTGTTCCCTGACGTCCAACTGCCTGCCGGGTTCAAGATGCCCAAGTTTGACTTGTATGACGGACACGGGGATTCTGTGGCTCATCTGAGAGGTTACTGCAGTAAAATGAGAGGCGCCGGAGGAAAAGATGAATTATTGATGGCATACTTCAGCCAGTGTCTGAGTGGAGTAACTTTAGAATGGTACACCCGCCAGGACGCCAACATGTGGTATACTTGGGACGATATGGTTCAGGCCTTTGCCCGACATTTTCAGTATAATATTGACATTGTCCCAGACCGCTTATCTCTTACCAAGGTGGAAAAGAGGCCTAATGAGATCTTTAGAGAATATGGGTTCCGGTGGAGGGAACAAGCAGCATGAGTCAATCCCCCGATGGAAGAAGATGAGATGGTCAAATACTTTATTCAAGCCTTAGGGCCCACTTACTATAGACACTTGATCTCTGCTATTGGTAAGCCTTTTAAATGACGTAGTGAAGATGTGAGAAATGGTGGAAGAGGGGCTCAAGTCGAGCAAAATCATGAGTTACTCTGCTATAAAAGCCACCACACAGGCAATCCAGAATGGTAGCGGAAGTTTGTTGAGCAAGAAGAAGAAGGAAAATGTCGCCATGGTTGTATCTGGGCCATGGGATAGCCAGGGGGGTTCATTTCATCAATACAGTCAGCCTCGATCCCGACCTCCAGCCTATATCCAAACTCCATATAATCCACCCCAGCCTTATTTCCAACCACCGGACCCCCTGTACTCAACCAGACCACCTCAATTCCATGTTCACCACGCACATTCATATGCTCAACCCCCTCCTTACCCGCAATGGCATGATCCAGATCCAAAAAATACCTATCCACCCCACAACCTTACCGCAACCCTACCGGCCCGAATTTTAGACCCAGGCCGGAGTATGAAAGAGAGAGGCAACAACGGAAGAAAAACTTCACTCCTTTGGGTGAGTCCTATATCATTTTGTTTCAGAGGTTGAGGAAGTTGGACGTCCTGAGGCCAATTGAGGCAAAGACACCCAATCCCCCTCCAAAGAACCTTGATTATTCTCTGAGATGTGCGTATTATTCTGATGCTCCAGGGCACGATACAGAGAAGTGTTGGAACTTGAAAAGGGAAATCCAGGAACTCATTGATACAAATCAGATCGTGGTACAGAATTTAGATGCACCGACCATTAACCAGAACCCTCTGTCAGCCCATGCAGAGACGCACATGATTGAGATAGTGCACAAGGATGGGGAACCTAAGAAGTCTTCAAAGTCTGTTATGATGATCCGTGCCAGCGAAAGTGTTCAATCAAAGCTCCAAACCCTACCAAAGCAACACTTTCAAATGTTGAAAAGCGGCAGAGAAGATGAGCTCGCTCAACCTAAAGCCACCGGTGTTGGTCGTGAAAGGGCCTTCAAAGGATATTGGTATGAATCAGGAAAATCCAAAAGTGATCGTTTCAGGGTCATCAAGCAAGACTGTCATAGTTGTGAAAGGGGCTCCTATTACCTCAGTTATCATCAAGCCAGTAACCCATCTGCCAGTGATGGATACTAAAGATGTTCCGTGGAATTACAAGCAAGTAACAATAACTTACAAAGGGAAAGAAGTGGAGGAGGAAGTTAATGTGGTAGAAATTGGGAAAGGCTCCAGTAATGCCGATGTGCAGCTCGTTGGCCCAACTGTGAATCTTAGCAATTGGGAAGCTACTCCTCTCCCCACCCGGAAGGAGTTTTGGTAGTTTTCTTTGTTTTCTTTTCTGTTATATGGGTTATTCCAGGGTTGTAATCCAAATTTTGTTTTTCGCTTTGTTTCGATGTCAAACCCTGTTATCCTTTACATTAATGAAATGCAATTTTCCGTTTTCCATTATTCCTAAACTTTTTTTTGTATTTATTTTTGTTTTTCCTTCATTTTGTACAACTCTTTTATGCTGGCTCTAATGATATGACATGCATGAGGAATTTTTGGCCAAGTCCTAAAAGCCAGTCTAATACTGAAATGATGATCCAAGAAGTAGGATGTGATGAGGAAATGGAATATGATAAAAGATGCATCTAAGGAAACAAGTAAAGATTCACGCGTGCTGAGATAACCTGAACCTCGAATTGAGCAAAATTGAGGCAATTAGTGTGGGAAATCAAGAGGTTGATAAGAGCATACAACAAGGAAATGTCTATCAAACAGTTTGAGGTAGATCGGTTAATGTTGAAATGCATTCTTTCATATCAAGCTGAAACTAAAGGCAAGTTCGCCCCAAACTGGCAAGGGTCGTTCATTGTGACAAGAGTGTTGCCCAATGGTGCTTTGTATTTAACAGACCGAGCAGGAAAATGTGTAGATATGGCTATCAATTCTGATGCAGTCAAAAGGTATAGTATATGAGTTATTTTCTTATCTGCAATTGTATTTTGTACTTGGCATGTTTAAAGTTGATATGACGAAGGCATTTTGTTCCACTACCCAAACACTTTCGCCCTTTGCTATCCCTTTGAGCCTTAAATTAATTTTCTTTCATACCCCTCTTTTGGAATCAGAAAATAGAGTTAGAAAATCGAAAAGAAAAAGGAAGGAAATATATGGAATAGAAAGAAAAAAAAAGAGAAGAAAAAGAACAAGAAGAAAAGAAATAAAATAAAAGGAAAACAAAGAAATAGAAAGAGAAAGAAAGATGAAAAAAGTCAGATTTTGGAACTACGTTCGATCTGATTCCTTCTAAGGATACGTAGGCAGCCTCACGGTTCGGTCCCCTCAAAATAAAAATTCAAAATTCCCCAGACCCAAGGAAACTGGGGCAGAAGTTTTGGTTTTGCAAAAGATCTGATTCCAAAAGTTGAAATTTTGAACCCTCTCGTATTAATTTTTTGAGCCTTCATACCCTTTCCTTTCTAACCCCGTCCAAAAGCCTACATTACGGTCCAAAGAAAGACCTTCCGATCAATCTTTGAGGATGCCAAGTCAAGCGGGTCAGAGGTATGATTTGCATCATGGGTAACACTATGTTCATGGAAAGCTGAGAGAAAATTAAAATGAGAGAGTCTTATTGGTGAAAACCCTCACGGGCACCGTAAGGCGACAATGAGCTTAAAAGAAATATTAAAACAAGAGAGTCTTATTGGTGAAAACCCTCACGGGCACCGTAAGACGACAGAGAGTTGAGAGATGAGCAAATAAGAGAGGCTTGTTGGTGAAAACCCTTCGGGGCGCTACAAGTCGAATGAGACTCGTAACTTTATAGAGAAATTGGATCACCGGAAGCTCGGTTTTGAAGTATGAAAACATGGCATGAACTGAAAATGTGATTGGTTGATTGGATTAGGCTGATAAATCAAAATTCATGTCATGATCATTGGAGCCAACCGCGTCACCTAGATAAGACCCTTTCCCCATTCTTCCTCACATAGTCATCTTTGTTCAAGATTTTCCTTTGTTCTTTTTGCCAAAAACACTTCATCGTACTCTTTGAGTTTATCTTTATGAGTCTTTTTCGAATTAGCCTTTGTTGAACAAGCAAGAAAGGATTTCAAGGCCTACTACCATCTTCTAAGTTGCACAGAGCAGAGTTTGGCCAAGCACATCACACGTTACATGATTCAGAATAAGCAGTTTGGTGATAATTGAAGTTCGGGTGATAAGGTGATTCTTGAATTTGGATAAAATACAAAGGCTCAACAACTTTCAGGATGAAAACAAAATGCAACAAGTGAATGTAAGAGATTCAGTTCATTCAGAGGTTTTTGGGTCCAATTTTGATCAAAAGGTCAAACAGTCCCTTACTGGCCCGAGGCAACTAATCAGGATGAAGCATGGCAATGGTAGAAGCAGATACTCAGCAATGATGCCACAAACTAACCACCACGTTTTCAAACTAACAAGATTTTATTTGTCTGAAACATGGGCAAGAGAATTTGTCTGATTTGCAGGAACCCTCCATGAGGAAAGCATGGTTCAGGGGCAAGGCATTTTGTTCTTCCTGCAGAGATCATCCAGAAAATAGAGCATGGATCAGGTAAGTACATTTTAATTTCTCAAGACCCTCCTTGATAATGGGAGTTAGGTTTTAGGTTCCCAAGACCCTCCTGGATAATGGGATTTTAATTTCAAATTTTCAAAGATTTGATTTAAGTTTTCAGGACCCTCCTGGATAATGGGATTTGATTTTAAATTTTCAAGGATTTACTTTTAAATTCTCAAGACCCTCCTTGATAATGAGATTTGATTTTAAATTTTCAAGGATTTACTTTTAAATTCCCAGGCCCCTCCTGGATAATGGGATTTGATTTTAAATTTTCAAGGATTTACTTTTAAATTCTCAGGACCCTACTCGATAATGGGATTTAGTAGTCTTAAGTTCTCAGAACCCTCTTGGATAATGGGATTTAAGTCTTAAGTTCTCAGGACCCTCCTCGATAATGGGATTTAGGTTTTAAGTTCTCAGGACCCTCCTGGATAATGGGATTTTAATTTCAAAGTTACAAAGATTTGATTTAAGTTTTCAGGACCCATCTGGAAGGGATTCCACTAACACTCACAAATGTTCTTAGTACAAACTGGGTCAAAAAATTTTCTTTGTATTGTTTGTTTTGTTGTGATTGTAGGCACCCACCTGGAGAACAAGATGAATTCTCAATTTTCAAGTTCAGAGGCATCAAGATCCCGCTTGAAGAACAGGGTCAACTTTAAATTTTCAAGTTAAGTCATCAGGCGCCCACCTGGAGAACGAGGGAATACATTCCAAGTCAAGTCATCAGGTGCCCACCTGGAGAACGAGGGAATACATTTCAAATTAAGTCATCAGGCGCCCACTGGAGAACGAGGGAATTCATTTCAAGTCAAGTCATCAGGCGTCCACCTGGAGAACGAGGGAATACATTTCAAGATTAAGTCATCGGGCGCCCACCTGGAGAACAAGGGAATTCATTTCAAGTTAAGTCATCAGGCGCCGACCTGGAGAACGAGGGAATTAATTTCAAGTCAAGTTACCAGGCTCCCACCTGGAGAACGAGGGAATACATCTGAAGTTAAGTCATCAGGCGCCCACCTGGAGAACGAGGGAATACATTTCAAGTCAAGTCATCAGGCGCCCGCGTAGAGAACGAGGGAATTCATTTCAAGTTTTAAGTCAGTAGCAGGCACCCACCTCGATAACGAGGGAAGTCATTTCAAATTTCAATTCAAGTCAGGAGTAGCATAAGCTCGCCTCGAGAATGTGAGCCAATAGTTCGAGATGCACAACAAGACTGTATAAGACTCAAGGCAGAAGAGTAGATATGATTTTGTAGTTTTTCTTGTAATTTGTATGTTTTCATGTTTCATTTGGTTTTATTTTCATGAAAGGACAGGAACCGCGTAAAGGAACCTCGACGACACTTCACTCGGCACTCCACCTCGGTATCCTCTCCCTTCATTCTCCCTACTTCCGAACTACACGTGGCCTGATTCCTTTATAGCCAAGGATATGTAAGCAGCTCAGATACCAGGGCTGGGTCACATTCTACTTTATGTTAGTTTTAGGTCTCTCTAAATAAGTGTCGGGTAAAAAATAACTTGTCTCGTCGTTCTTTGTCTGAAAACTTTTCATGTTTCCAGTCAAAGAGGGGCAGCTGTAGACGCGTAATTTTTGACCCGCACAATTTTTTTTAATTAGTAGTATATTAATATTTTATAAATATTCACTCGATTTCATTATACAGTTGGAGTCTATATTCGTTTTTAATTTAAAAACATATATTCGAAAACACAAAAAAATATATATTCAAATAACCCATTATATATTCTCTTATTTTTAAACTTAAGGCCATTAATATTTTATAGCAATATATTTCTCATTTTTACTTTGATTTTCACCTGTTTTCTCTACTTATATATAATATTTCATATTATGAGATAGTTTACTTAGTTAATTGGAATTAATTTTATCTTTAATAGTTTAATAAAGATATTGGATTTGTTAGTTAATGGACTTTAAAAATTGAAAAATTCCAAATGTGGAGCCCAAATACGGATAAAAACGGACCAAATATGTGCAGCCCAATCTCCAAACTCTTCAAATCCGCCCCAAACCCGTACCCAAACCCACTGACCCGCCCCACTCCTCCTTTCAATCCTAGCCATTCACCCTCTTAAATCCAACGACCAAAATTCCTCCCCACTTCCATATAAAAACTTAATATTTCCCAAACCCTAAACCTAATCCCAAACCCAATCAGCCGCCAACCTCCCTTCTGCCGTCGCCGGAAAACCTGACAACTTCCGCCGCACACACTCCATCCTCTCAAAGAAATAACCACCAGTCGCCCACCCCTCATATCCACCTTCATCTGCCGCCACCAGCCCTTTTTCCTTACACATATAAAGAAAACAAAAAAAAAAACTAAGAGCAAAAGAAGCTGCCGCCGGTCCACTTGCTCACTGCCGCTGTCGCCGAAAAACTCAAACGCGGCCACTCTCACTCATCTCCTTCTCAAATTTTCCACCACCAAGCAGCCATACTCCAATTCCAGCAGCCTCTGCCCTCCTCATTATCAAAACCATGGATTTTGATTTTGGAGAGATTGATTCGTACTCAAATTTCAACAAATATGTTTGAGTCTTTGCTGAAATACAGTCCGGTTGAAGGTTGTAATTTTACTGATTATTCGATTTTGGTGAGGTTCTGTCCGTTGAGTTTAGATTCCAGATCAAAAAATATATTCGAGGTCTATTATTTCCCTCTATATTAGTAGTTTTCTGAATATCTTTTTTTGGAAGTTTATTTAGTTTGTTTGTGTGATTTGAAATTCTGTTGTGTATGAAATTGTTCTCTGCTTCATAGAATTATCTTTGTTTGGAGTTAACATGTTTGGTTGCTGGGATTAGTTAAAGTAATTAAATAAATAACGTGGATGGTTTGAATTAAAAGTATTGTACTGGGTCGGGGGAGTGATACTGAATGAGTGAAGAATCTGTTTAATTGGGGTTGAAACGTGTTTGAGTTTTGGTCGCAATTTACACATGCAAATTAAGTTTAATATCAATTTTAATTTTACTTATCATTTTATCATCGCTAGTAGCATGTTTAGGCCGACCACACTTGGGTAGGCAAGTTTTAGGTTTTCTTTCTTTTATTCGAGGTGAGTGGTCATCCCCGTTAGTTTATATTTAGGGGAATGCCCCGAAGAGTTTGTATATATTTTTACCCGGGGTATGCCCTGAAGTATTTGTATTTGAAGGCCAATGATGGAACACTTTGAAAAAGCGTAGCATAGTATTTTTATTTTACTTCTATTTTTATTTTTTAGGTGGGGACTGTGAGCATGTGATTTTTACTCGTCGTATCGTCCTATAAAAATCCCAATAAATCAATTGATTTTATGAATATTGATTGATTTTTCAGTAATTAATTGTGAATTGTTTGCATTGCTTGCATATCCATAATTCATCTGTCAAAATCATTGAAATTTTGCATTATGAAGTTATTAGTTATAATTAATTAAGTGATAGACAAATGACGAGTATTTAACGTGATGTAGTTTTAATAACTAATTACTATAAAAAATTAACCATTTTATTTGATAAATCATAGATTTAATTAGAATATATAATTGGTTGTTTTATTCTTAATTAATATGTAAATATATGAAAATAAGATTTTTGAAATTAATCGCTACATTTTTCGACTAAGTTAGAATTTAATTTAATTAGAATAATTAAGTTAATTAATTAAGAAAACAAAATCGGACCTGGGCCAAGAAAGACCCAGGCCCAACCCCTATTGTTCTATGCACCCAGACAACCTAGGCCCAATAAGGGGTGATGTAGGAATTACAATTGAAGAATCTTGGGTGTAACAACCCAAGAAACTTCTAGAATTAAGAAAATATCATGAAATCAGATTTTTAGGGGGGTAAAACAGTAACTCTAAAAGGGGATAAGGGTTGTAANACCCAAACCCTTACCCGGCCTGCCCCAGCCTCTGATCCCAAACGACCCCGTTTAGATTATGACAAATCCCAGTCGTTGATCTCTTTTGATCTAACGGTTAGGAACTCCCTAATTTCCCAGCATATAAATGTCCGAAACCCCCCACCCCCACCCCCAGTTCACTTCGAAGCCTTACACCCCCTTTCCCCACCGTCTTTCACCTCTCTAGAGACCAGCCGGTCTCCGCCTTCCTCCGCCTTGCTCCGCCGACCAGAAATCGCCTAACCTGCGGCGGAGCTCAACCAAATAACACCAAAACTTCACCAGACAATCCTCTCTTTCCCCTAAACCCCGTCTTACCATTACTTTCACCAAAAACCTCACCAAAAAAGAGTATTTTCAGATCTAAAAAGCTCAAAACCCTAAAAACTCGTCCCTGCCGATTCAGAGAACCTCGTTGGCTCAGACTTACGTGAGTCACNCCCCCTTTCCCCACCGTCTTTCACCTCTCTAGAGACCAGCCGGTCTCCGCCTTCCCCCGCCTTGCTCCGCCAGCCAGAAATCGCTACCGGCGGCGGAGCTCAACCAAATAACACCAAAACTTCACCAGACAGTCCTCTCTTTCCCCTAAACCCCGTCTTACCATTACTTTGACCAAAACCCTCACCAAAAAGAGTATTTTCAGATCTAAAAAGCTCAAAACCCTAAAAAAAAAAAACTCGTCCCTACCGATTCAGAAAACCTCGTTGGCTCAGACCTACGTGAGTCACTTGCTCTTCACAAGAGCAAGTGATTCACGTGGGTTCGATTCACTTTGAAGCCACCGGAATCCGGCCAAAGCTGTTATAATCGACTCGTAACCCTCCCCTGTGTTTCCTTTAAATACTTGTGCATTAAAACAAGTCACCTAGGTTAGTATTAAAGTTTTCTAATTACTGTTTATTTGGTTGGATTAATTGTTTAGGATTCCTAGGTTTTCTGTTTATTTCCTTCCTAAATGTTGTTTCAAATTTAGTTACAGGTTGNTATTAGCTGTTTAATCGAATCCTTAGGTCGACGAGTGCATGTGTTAATTGCTGTTGTGAGTATTTTTTCTGTTCCTTCTTGTAAAAAATAGTATAACGGCCATTATGTGTATTAATCACCAATGATTCGCTCATGTGTTGCCTAAGGATGGTTTAAAATAATAAATTTGAGTTAGCCCCTGATTTTATTGCCTAAGCTCATGATTATTAGTCACACTTAGGTACTAAGTTTCAGTTAATTATAGATTAACCTAGTTTCGACTCTTAGTTTAGATTGGCACCTTTAATTATCCTAAACAAACTGCCTCCTAGTCGCAAAACAACCTAGATTAATTTCTGGCCTAGTTAACTCCTCATGAGCCATTAGGTGGTTATATGTGAGTCAATTAGAATCTTGATTCAATCAATGAAAAGTTAATTATGTTTAACTACTTAAGCTTAAGTTAGCAACTAAGATAAGTCATAGTGTAGGTTATTAACTAAGATTAATGACTCCACCTCTCGAATCACTTGAATCAATCTAATTCCTAACTTAGACAAATAATTAAGCTAATTACATGTTAAGCCAAGAGTTAGTCCAAATTCAACTTCATTAATGGTTAACTATTGAGTTAATCACTCAATTAGGATAAAATTCAGTCAACATTTAATAAGCTAATAACCTAATCCTTAATTACTAAAAGAGTAATTTTAAGGAC
>ML389084.1:0-23347 GCA_005239525.1 Nicotiana knightiana
AGACAACTAATCAAACTATAAGAAGTATCCGAGAAGTAAGTTCACCAACGGGGGAAACCATAAACTTAGACCTTTATCATTATTATTTACAACACATTGTTAGTAATTGCTAGTTATTGACATAAAAAATTCTAACAATGTGTTGTAACTATTACGAACAATCATATTTCTTTGATTTCCTTTTTCGTGCGAGTTATTGACATCAAAAATTCTAAAATTCTATTCTATTCTTTCCCACAGATGGTGAGGACCCGTACTGGGAGGACCGACGACCAGGCACCCGAGCCCCCTGCCAGAGCCGCTAGAGGCCGAGGCCGGGGTAGAGGACGATCGCGCGGTGGAGTCCGAGCAGCGGAAGAAGAGCCTGTGGCAGCCCTAGCTGGAGAGCCGACACAGGAGGTCCCTATTGCTGCTCCAGCCTTGCAGGAGACTTTCGCTCAGTTCAGTACTCTAGCCCAGGTTGGACTATTTCCGATAGCTCCCACTACATCTCAGGCCGGGGGAGGGGCACAGACTCCCACAGACCGCACTCCTGATCAGAGGGGCCAGGTTGATCAGGCCCCAGAGTATATTCCTATGCCCCCAGCGGCTCCAATTCAGCATGATGCTAGGGCAGCGGCTTCAGAGGCCGAGCACCTCAAACTCGAGAGGTACAAGAAGTACCACCCACCTAATTTCAGGGGACTAGCTTCAGATGATGCTCTGGGATTTCCTGAGGAGTGTCATCATAGTCTACGCATTATGGGCAATGTGGAGACCAGTGGGGTTTCTTTCACCGCTTTCCAGCTGAAGGGAGCGACATATCAGTGGTGGCGGGCCTATGAGCTGAGTAGTCCGGATGAGGCAGCCTCACTCACTTGGACTTAGTTTTAAGAGATGTTTTTGCAAGAGTATGTCCCTCAGAGCCTCAGGGATGCTTGGTGCTCGGAGTTTGAGTAGTTGCACCAGGCTACTATGATTGTGTCGGAGTATGCAGTCCGTTTCAGTGAGTTAGCTCGGCATGCACCAGCCTTGGTTGCCCCAATCAGAGAGCGGGTTTGCCGCTTCATTAAGGGACTCCATCCTAGTATTCAGACTAGTATGGCTAGAGAGTTGGAGATGGATATCACTTACCAGCAGGCAGTGAGTATTTCCAGGAGAGTATAGGGCATGTTCGCCCAGGACAGAGAGGAGAGGGAGGCCAAGAGGTCTCGAGAGACTGGCCATTTTTTAGGAGCTCGTGCACCAGCAGCACGTCACGGTAGGGGCTTTGTGGGTCTCCCTGTACATTCAGCCCTTCCAGAAGCCAGTGGTATTCCAGCTCCTCCTAGATCTCAGGAGTTCTATTATGCACCGCCAGTATCCAGTATGCCTTCAGTTCGAGGTGCTATTTCCGGCCAGCCCAGCAGGCCAGCTCCTATTCAGTCTCAGCTGCAGCGTCCTCCGGGGGTTGTTTTGAGTATGGTGACACTCGTCACTTGATTAGAGATTTCCCTATGGCCAGGAGGGGTGCACCTCCACAGTCGTATCAGCCTCCACGTGCTCCGCCGGGTCCTTCGGCTATTCTTCCAGCCCCAACTGCCACTCCACCTCCTCAGACAACTCGAGGTGGGGGTCGGGGAGGTAAAGGTCGCCCTAGAGGGGGAGGCCAGGCCAGATATTATGCTCTTCCAGCCCATTCCGAGTCATCACAAGTATTGTCCCTTTCTGCCATAGGGATGCATCAGTATTATTTGATCCAGGCTCTACGTATTCATATGTGCCCTCTTATTTTGCTCCACAGTTGGGGATATCTCAGGATACCTTGGGTTCCCCTGTCTATGTATCTACTCCTATGGGAGACTCTCTAGTTATGGACCGCGTATATCAGCCGTGTTTAATTTCTCTTAGTGGTTTTGAGACAAGGGCTGATTTGCTATTACCCAGAATGGTAGATTTCGATGTTATCTTGGGCATGGACTGGTTGTCGCCCCATTATGCTATTCTTGATTGTCACGCTAAGATCGTGACGCTGGCTATGCCAAGCTTGCCAAGATTTGAGTGGAGAGGTACCTTAGAGTATACTCCCCGCAGGGTCATTTCATTCCTTAAGGCTCAACGGATGGTTGAGAAGGGGTGTGATGCGTACTTGGCCTATGTGAGAGATGTCAGTGTTGATACCCCTCCAGTTGAGTCAGTTCCAGTAGTGAGGTACTTTCCTGATGTATTCCCAGCTGATCTTCTGGGTATGCCGCCCGACAGAGACATTGATTTCGGCATTGATTTGTTGCCGGGCACTTAGCCCATTTATATCCCTCTTACTATATGGCTCCTCCTAAGTTGAAGGAGTTGAAGGAGAAGTTACAGGAGTTGCTTGATAAGGGTTTCATCAGACCCGGTGTATCACCTTGGGGTGCTCCAGTATTAATTGTGAAGAAAAAGGATGGTTCTATGCGTATGTGTATTTATTATCGACAGTTGAACAAGGTCATCATAAAGAACATGTATCCTTTGCCTCGCATTGATGATTTATTCGACCAGCTACATGGTTCCAGGGTATTCTCCAAGATTGACTTGCATTCTAGCTATCATCAGTTGAAGATTCGGTAGCCAGATATCTCAAAGACTACCTTCAGGACCAGATATGGCCACTATGAGTTTCTTGTTATGTCATTTGGGCTGATCAATGCCCCTGCAACTTTTATGCATTTGATGCACAGTGTGTTTTGGCTTTATCTTGATTCCTTCGTCATTGTGTTTACTGATGACATCTTGGTGTATTCCCGATCACGGGAAGATCATGGGCAGCATTTGAGGACTGTGCTTCAGATTTTGAGGGAGAAGAAATTGTATGCTAAATTCTCTAAATGTGAGTTATGGCTTGATTCAGTGGCATTCTTGGGCCACATAGTGTCTTGGGATGGGATTAAAGTAGATCCGAAGAAGGTGGAGGCAGTGCAGAGTTGTCCTAGACCGTCATCAACTATGGAGATCCGCAGTTTCCTTGGTTTGGCTGGGTACTATCGCCGTTTTGTGGAGGGTTTTTCATCCATTGAAACACCAATGACCAGGTTGACTCAAAAGGGTGCTCTGTTCAGGTGGACTGAGGAGTGTGAGGAGAGTTTTCAGAAGCTCAAGATAGCCTTGACTTCAGCTCCAGTGTTGGTATTGCCTTCGGGTTCAGGGTCCTATACCGTCTATTGTGATGCTTCGAGGACTGGCCTCGGGGCGGTGTTGATGCAGGACGGTAGGGTGATTGCCTACGCGTCCAAACAGTTGAAGGTGCATGAGAAGAACTATCCAGTTCATGATCTTGAGTTGGAAGTGATTGTTCACGCCCTGAAGATATGGCGTCATTATTTATACGGTGTTCCCTGTGAGATTTTCACTGATCACCGGAGTTTGCAACACATATTCAAGCAGAAGGACCTCAATTTGTGCCAGCGGAGATGGTTGGAGTTGCTAAAGGACTATGAGATCACTATATTATACCACCCGGGGAAGGCCAATGTGGTGTCCGACGCCTTGAGCCGCCGGGCGGAGAGTTGGGCATATCTTCCGGCAGTTGAGAGGCCCTTAGCCTTAGATATTCAGTCCTTAGACAGTCAGTTCGTGAGGTTGAATCTATCGGATCCTTACCGGGTTTTAGCTTGTGTGGTAGCTCGGTCTTCTCTCTATGACTGCATTCGAGAGCGCCAGTATGACGATCCCCACCTTCTGTTTCTTCAGGATAGGGTTTGGCGAGGTGACGCCAGGGATGTGACTATAGGAGATGACGGTGTGATGAGGATGCAGGGTCGGATATGTGTGCCCAATGTGGATGGGCTTCGGGAGTTGATTCTTGAGGAGGCCCATAGCTCGCGGTATTCCATTTATCCGGGTACCGCAAAAATGTACCAGGATATGAGACATCACTATTGGTGGAGAAGGATGAAGAAGGATATAGTGGAGTTTGTGGCCAAGTGTCTCAACTGTCAGCAAGTCAAATATGAGCATCAGAGACCGGGAGGGTTACTTCAGTAGATTGAGCTTCTAGAGTGGAAGTGGGAGCGGATCACCATGGACTTCGTGGTTGGACTTCCTCGGACTTTGAAGAAGTTCGATGCTATTTGGGTGATTGTGGATCGGCTGACTAAGTCAGCCCATTTCATTCCGATGTTGATTACATACTCCTCCGAGAGGTTGGCGGAGATTTATATCAGGGAGATTGTTCGCCTCCACGGTATTCCAGTATCTATCATTTCAGATAGAGGTACACATTTCACTTCACGGTTCTGCAGAGTCGTTCAGCAGGAGCTATGCACCAGGGTAGAGTTGAGTACAACCTTTCACCCTCAGACGGACAGGCATTCCGAGCGCATGATTCAGATTCTTGAGGATATGCTCCTTGCCTGTGTGATGGATTTGGGAGGGTCATGGGACTGATACTTTCCACTTGCAGAGTTTGCTTATAATAACAGCTACCAGTCCAGCATTCAGATGGCATCGTATGAGGCTTTGAATGGTAGACGGCGCCGGTCCCCAGTGGGATGGTTTGAGTCAGGTGAGGCCCAATTGTTGGGTACATATTTGGTCAAGGACGCCCTGGACAAGGTAAAGGTGATTCAGGAGAGACTCCGCGCAGCTCAGTCCAGGCAGAAGAGTTATGCGGACCCGAAGGTTCGTGATTTGGCATTTATGGCTGGTGATCGGGTTTTGCTTCGGGTATCGCCTATGAAGGGCGTCATGAGGTTCGGGAAGAAGGGTAAGCTGATTCAGATATTTATTGGACCTTTTGAGGTGTTGCGACGTGTTGGGGAGGTTGCTTATGAGCTAGCCCTACCTCCCAACCTAGCAGGAGTTCATCCGATATTCCACGTCTCCATGCTCTAGAAGTATCACGGTGACCTGACTCATGTTTTTGATTTCAGTTCAGTCCAGTTGGACAAGGATTTATCATATGTTGAGGAGCCAGTAGCTATATTTGATAGACAGGTCAGAAAGCTCAGGTCAAAGGATATTGCGTCAGTAAAATTTCAGTGGAGGGGTCAGCCGGTCGAGGAGGCGACTTGGGAGATCGAGCAGGATATGCGCAATCAATACCCTCATCTTTTCACAGCTTCAGGTATGTATCTATACTCGTTCGAGGAAGAACGATTTTTTTAAGAGGGGGAGAATGTAACGACCCGTTAGGTCGTTTTGAGAGTTAGCGCCCCGATCCCCTAATAACTGTTTTCCCCATGTCTATTTCTGCTTTTGGGACTTGTTGGAAAATTGAGTGGTGAAATTCGGAGAGTTTTTGGACACATAGTCCTTATATGTGAGTTTAAGCTTTAGAAGTCGGACTGTAGTTGGAACTGTGGGAGGACGGGTCCGGAATGGGATTTCATCGACTCCGTTAGCTCTATTGGGTGATTTCGAAGTTAGGAGCGTGTCCGAAATGTGCTTTCGAGGTCTATAGTAGATTTAGGCTTGAGATGACGAAGGTTAGAATTTCGGCGATTTTGGCCGATAGGTGGAATTTTGATATCAGGCTCGGAACGGAATTCCGAGAGTGTCTGCAGGTCCGTTGTATCATTTGTGACCTGTGTGTAAAATTTGAGGTCATTCGGACTAGTTTTGATGTGTTTCGGCATCGGTTATAGATTTTGGGAATTTCATAAGTTCTTAGGCTTGAATCCATGTATAATTGGTGATTTTGGTGTTATGTGATGTGTTTTGGAGGCTCGACTAAGTTTGGGTAAGGTATTAGGACTGGTTGGTAAGTTTGGTTGAGGTACCCGGGCGGGTGATTTTCGAACTTGGAGAACAGCTGAACCATTTATGGTTCTGGTGTCTCGCACCTGCGATGGATTTTCTGCAGGTGTGGACACGCAGGTGCGGAAGAAGGGCTCGCAGGTGCGGACTTGGTCAAGTCAACCAGTCTCGCAGGTGCGGTTGAGATTCCGCAGGTGCGGAGCCGCAGATGCGGTCAATTGTCCTTTTAGTGGGTTTTCTCACCTGTGATGGAATTTTCGCAGGTGCGGTCCAAGGGGCGCAAGTGCGGAAATTGCTGGGCAGTTATATCAGATTCGAGGGCTTAAATTTTATAACTTCTAAAAATCATTTCGAGCTCGGGTGTAGGCGATTTGGAGTGAGTTTTGTGGAAAAGCTTCATTGGTAACAATTCCTAACCCTATTCCCTTTGTATATCATTAATCTATGGCCATTTCTTCCATACAATTAAGGGATTTAGGTGAAAAATCATGCAAATGGGAAGAAGTTTCCCTAATTAGAAAATCCGAGAATTTAATAGGATTTTGTCTTCGGTTTTCGATGATTTTGTTTGAGTGAGTTCGTGAGTGAATGGGTGTTCTAAATTTGTAACTTTCACTCGATTCCGAGACGTGGTCCCGGGGGACTTTTTGGGAGATTTTCCTAAATTCGCGTATTAGCCTCGAACTTACTAGCTATTTTGATTCCTTAAAGTGATATTTACATTATGCAATCGAATTGAATAGATTTGGGCCATTCGGAGTCGGATACTCATGGCAAGAGCGTGGTTTCGAGTTGAGTAGCGCAGTCGAGGTAAATGGCTTGCCTAACTCTGTATTGGGGACTTCCCCTAGGCTATTTTTAATACTGTTTTATGTTGATTGGGTGCCATGTGCGTGAGGTGACGAGTACGTACATGGGCCATTATTGCTAAAACTCCATTCATCCGTCCGTGACTTATATCATTTCACTCCTATTTCATCGATTCATGTATCGACTATGTAGTTTAGATTAGGAAATAACATGCCTACCTGTCTTACTTCAATTTCCCTAGTTATTACTATATGTACCATGTTTAGGTAGTTTTATCCATATCTTTGTGTATGATTTTCCTGAACTGTTTTAAATAAAAATTGTATCATGTATTTGCGCTGCACTGCATATTTAAATTGGGACTACAGACGAGATTCCGGGAGCTTTCCCCTGCACTGCATTGCATATTTAAATTGGGACTACGGACGAGATTTTGGGAGCTTTCCCCCTTTACTGCTTAGCATATTTAAATTGGGACTACAGACGAGATTCCGGGAGCTTTCCCCCTGTACTGCATTGCATACTTGTTACTGTGATATATGATGTGCTGAGCCGAGGGCTCCCTGTTACTATTTCCTTTTTGCTTATTGTTTCTACTGATTTGCCTCAGCTTATTATATCTCTTTGTTTCATTTTTATACTATTTTTTTTGTTTACTATAAAAATCCGGTAGAGCCTTAACCTGACCTCGTCACTACTTGACTGAGGTTAGGCTTGGCACTTACTGGGTACCAGTTTGTGGTGTACTCATGCCCATTTCTGCACGTTTTTCGTGTGCAAATCTAGGTACCAACGCTCAGTTCCGTGGCTAGGGGTCCGAGTAGCAGCTTTTTAGGAGACCGAAAGGTAATTCTGCCGCGTCCGTAGAGTCCTTCGAGTCACCTTCCACTCCAAATTTAGATATATTTCTTTTTCATGTAAATTCCCTCTCGTTGTATAGAGCTATTTTGAGATAGAGCTTGTGACTAAAGTGATATTCCGGGTTTTGGAAAAAGTTGTATTTTGTATGCGCCAAGTGGTGATGTTTTCATTGTAGACTCACTTATTTCGTCTTTATTTCTATTGCTTTTATTTAATATGTGTTTCCGCAATTAGGCTTACCTAGTCGTAGAAACTAGGTGCCGTCACGATGCCTTCGGAGGGGAAATCGGGTCGTGATAAAGCCAAAGAAGGATGTTATCACATCAAAACCACTCGAACTCCTTCATATGGATCTATGTGGTCCTATGATAGTACCAAGCAGAGGTGGAAAGAGATATATCTTTGTAATTCCAGATGACTATTCAAGGTTCACTTGGTCACTATTTCTTAGAGCAAAAGATGAGACATTCGAAGTATTTGTGGCCTTTGTCAAGAAAATCCAAGTGAAGATGGAATTGAAGGTAGCCTGCATCAGATTTGACCATGGGACAGAATTTGACAATGCCAAGTTTGATGAGTTTTGCAATGAAAATGGGATTACTCACAACTTCTCAGCCCCAAGGACTCCACAGCAAAATGGAGTCGTCGAAAGGAAGAACAGAACTCTAGAAGACATGGCACAGACAATGCTTATTGACAGTGGAATTGGCAAAAATTTCTAGGCAGAGGCAATTAACAGTGCATGCTACTTGGTGAACAGGTACATGATCAGATCTATCCTGAACAAAACCCCTTATGAGCTACTCAATGGAGGAAAGCCAAAGATAACTCATCTGAGAACCTTTTGATGCAAATGTTATGTCCTAAACAACGGAAATGATCAGCTTGGGAAGTTTGATGCAAAGAGTGACGAAGGAATCTTTCTGGGATATTCCTCTTAAAGCAAAGCGTACAAAGTCTACAACAAAAGGACTCAGTGTGTGGAAGAAAGTGTTCATGTGATATTCAATGAGACACCATCTTCTGATAAGGGAAGAAGCAAGGATGATCAAGACAATGAACCACTATTGGTTCTTGGGGAGATCACTGATGTTTCAAATGGCAAAGCTGATATGATGAGTCAGATGAAGGAAGTAGGTGAAAACAATGCAACTTCCTCTTCCACTTCTCAAGAGGAAAATGGTACCCAAATAACTGCCACTGGAGCTGAAGAAAGAGTTGTAGATGCAGTTCAAAGCACTCCACCGGTAGCAGAACGAGCAGTGCAGGGGAACCATTATGATTTACCCAGTTCCTCTACCAATTAGACTCCAGTCTCAAATTAGAAACACAAAAACTCCCATCCACTTGATAATATAATCACCCCTTGATTCAGGAGTCCAGACAAGATCAAAAACCAGAAATTCCCTAGCCTTCTCAGCCTTTCTATCCCAAATGGAACCCAAAAATATCAAGGAAGCCTTGAAGAATGTAGACTGGATCACGCCTATGCAAGAGGAGCTGCATCAATTTGAAAGAAACAAGGTATGTCACCTGGTACCTAGACCCTCAGACAAAACCATCATAGGGACTAGGTGGGTATTCAGGAACAAGCTGGATGAACATGGAAACACTACAATGAACAAAACAAGGCTTGTTGTTCAAGGCTACAATCAGGAGGAAGGGATTGATTATGACGAGACCTTTGCCCCAGTTGCTCGCATAGAAGCCATTAGGATCCTCATTGCCTTTGCATCCCATATGGAATTCACCCTGTTCCAAATGGATGTGAAGAGTGCCTTTTTGAATGGTTATCTTGAGGAAGAGGTTTATGTCAAGAAACATCCAGGCTTTGAATGTCATGAACATCCTGAGTATGTGTTCAAATTAGATAAATCACTCTACGGATTGAAGCAGGCCCCTCGAGCCTGGTATGAGAGGCTATCCAAGTTTCTCTTGGAAAATGGTTTCACAAGAGGAAAAATTTGGCAACACTATGTTTTTGAAGAAACGGGGAAGGAACCTGCTCATCGTTCAGGTTTATGTACATGACATCATATTTGGGGCAACAACAGATTCACTGTGTGAAGAGTTCTCTAAACTCATAGGAAGTGAGTTTGAACGTAGTATGATGGGGGAACTGAACTTCTTCCTGGGTATTCAAGTAAAGCAGTCCACAAGGGGAACATGTATAAGTCAGCAGAAATACATCAAAGAAATTCTGAAGAGGTTTGATATGGAAGCATCAAAGGTGATCGATACCCCTAGTGCTACTGCTACTAAGCTGGACATGGATGATTCTAGATCACATGTGAACCAAACAATGTATCGAGGAATCATTGAATCTCTGTTCTATCTTACTGCCAGTAGGGCAGACATTGTATTTAGTGTAGGTCTGTGTGCAAGGTTCCAATCAAATACTAAGGAATCTCACCTGAAGGCTGCTAAGAGAATCTTGAGATATCTCAAGGGCACACAGGACCTGGTTCTATATTAGCCCTCAGGTGACAATTTCAATCTCATTGGCCATGCTGATGCTGACTATACAGGTTACCCGGTGGACAGGAAAAGAACATCTGGAATGGCTCATTTCCTAGTATCATGTCTAATCTCATGGGGTAAAAGGAAGAAAAACTCAGTAGCTCTCTCAACAGCTGAATCAGAATATATTGCTGCAGCTTCATGCTGTTCTCAGCTACTGTGGATCAAACAATAATTGGAGAACTTTGGAGTATACATTGATTGTGTACCGCTTCTATGTAATAACACCAGTGCTCTCAACATGGAAAAGAACCCAGTTCAACACAAGGTAACCAAGCACATTGATGTTCAACATCATTTTCTCAGAGACAAAGTGGAAAGGGGGCTTATCTGTATGAGGTTCTGCTGCAGTGAAGATCAAATTGCAGATATATTTACCAAAGCTCTAAGCATGGAACACTTTGAGAGGAATAGGATAGCACTGGGGTTAATCAAACCTAATTGAGAACCTGATTCTTCTCCGGTGGCTATGAAAGTCACACTCAGGTAAAATTGGCTAAAGTGTTTTCTGACCAAGCCTAACTCACATCTATACCATTGCAGGTAGACACAAATGATGATTATAGAAGCTAAAGGTATAGTGTTGAGCTACAAAAGAGAGTTGCAAAAATCTTTTTAACAAAAACAGGCCAGGAACCCGGTTCCTGTACCACAGGTTAGTAGTACTGTGTTTTTCTCATGCATATCTCAAAAGACAACAAAATTAATTCAACTTCCACATCATCCGACTTTTTAGAACCTGTATATCACGTCTTGTCTTTCAAATCCTTTCACCTTTACTGCACGTTACGTATTTCCACAAACCTGCTGTCGCTTCAAAAACCCTTTCGAACCAGTTCCTTATCCCTTCTCATAATTAACTCCTCCCTCCATAAATCCTCTCACTTCCAAAGTTCTGAACACTCACCTCTAATTGTATCTTCGCATTCTCTCAGAACTATCAAACCCTTCCTTCACCATGGACGATGAACAATCTCCCCCCACTCTTGTCAACAACACTATTATCACCTCCTTAACTACCTTAGCGTCACCACCGAAAAGTCTCTCCTCTACTACCCCAGATACAAATGTGTCCACACCTGTTTCTTCTTCATCTCCTGTCTCCCTTATACCTCCGTCCAACACTGGCTCTCTCCCCAGTGGTGAGACTCCCGACGTCCCTGATGCTAACCCTGTTTCTCTTCCTCCTTCTGATCAAAACAAGGGGGAATTGGAAGGTGTCACCCTTCAAGACTCAGGGGTTTCTGAGGAAGATCCTGATCAGTACTTGAACACCTCCATCATGGACTCAGTGACTCCCATGAACACCTCCACATGGACTTAGTGACTCCCATGGAGTCCTCAGAAAAAGAAACATCAGAAAATATCATGGCTATCGCTGCTGAAAACCTTACGAGTGAAGGACCATCTCTTCTGCTTGAATCTCAGGGGGAAGAAACTCCATTTTTGGGGGGATGAAGGAACCACAGTACTCTTTGAATCTCCAGTTCATGAAAAAGACTCTGAAAGACTTGATGAAGAATCAGTGTCTCCTTCTAAGGAAACAAGTCAGGATCCTGGTTTCCACACTAATACATTGGAGTCCATTCCACCTATTGAGGTACCATTTGACGATGATGATGAGGATGACATGGTTCTTAGCACTCGATTCAAGATAAGAAAGCCAACAGTCACTCCTAAGTCCTCTTCCAAGCGACCAACCACTAGGTTGCAGAAGAAGGAGCTTTAGAATCTACTTTGCAGAAAAGTAAAAGAAGCAGTAAGAAAAAGAAGAAGAGGTTGATGAAACAGGGAGAAGTTGCGGTTGATAAAAACATTCCAGTGGTTGAGGTTGATGAGGATGTTGTAGAGGAACCTAGTTCCTTAGTGCAAAGGTCTACGAAGGTACATAAGTCTGTGGTTGGTGCTTCCAAGGAAGCTGTTGAAAGACAAAGTGGAAAATCTGTGAAGAGTGGTGGTCAGTCTAGGAAGGTTGTGTATGAAGGTGATACTTTGGTTGGTTCGAGTTGGAAAGGAAAGTCTGTTGAAAAGTATAGAAAACGAAAGGGGGAAACTGTGGGAGGACCTAGTTCAATGAAGACAATACCAAGTGACACTGGACTTGGGCAGGAGAGATTGAGGACCCAGAAAGTCTTGTGGGGTCGCATGTTTGACCCAGAAATCTCTGAGATGGCCGGAATGAGGCAGGTTTTTTAAATGGTTGAATTTCAACAATGGGGTCATCTGTTTAAGAAGGATGTGCCTAAGGTATATGAAGATGAGGTGCAGAAGTTCTATGCAAACCCTCTTCACTATTACAGGGGACTAGATTTGTGTGCTAGTAAATGAAGTTGACATGGTGCTTGATGCTTCTGTGTTAGGAAAAATTCTCCAAGTTCCGTATGAAGGGATGACCTCAGTCAAAGGTGCTTGTGGATCCAACTTTAGGCGCGCTATTATGAAGGAGCGGTCTATCCATCATGGGGAACGGGTTCACAAGAAGGCTATGCTTCCTGTATATCATATCCTCTTTGAATTGGTCAACAAAGTTCTTCTACCCCGTGTTGAGAGGAGGTCTATAACTTCCAAGTGTGATATGTACCTCATGGAGGCTCTTGATGAGTATAAAACCATAAATCTGCCGACAATTATGATAGAACACATGCAGAAGGTGGTGAACTTGCAGGATGGAAATCATGGGCTTCCATATGGATTTCTTCTCACATGGGTATTCTAGTTCTTCAAAGTACCTTTGGACAATCCAAGAGTAGGAACCCGCAAGCAAACCTTCTCCAAAACAACTCTGGAAGAATGTGAGTGCGTAGAAAAGGTTGGGGGAAACACTTCAACGATTTCTCAGCTGATCAATGCTCAAAATGCCACTATTGAAGAAATCAGAAGGTTGAAGGCTAGGAATGCCATACTGGAAACTCAGCTTAGTCAAGCTGTTGAAGCATCTGGGTCTGTAAACTCTTCCAATGAAGAAGTTGCTCGCTTGAATAACGAAAATACTGTGCTTTGGCAACAGGTGGAGAACATGAGGGAGAAACTACTTGAGGAACATATGTCTGCTAATGCACGCATGGAATTTTTTCTCAAAACCATTGTTGCCTCCTCCTCCAAACCTTCCTCTTCTAGTGCCCCCTAAGATCCTCTCAGTGACCAATTATCTTGTCTTTTGATGCATGTGGCTGTTGTTTTTTTTATGGTATGCTGGATCTCACTATTACTGCTCCCGTTGTATCAGTCCAAATTAGTCTTTGATGTAATAGCAAAGACTTCTGCTTTTTAAAATTATTATCAATGAAACAACTCTCTTTTTGATAGTACAATGCTTGTTTTCCTTCTGCTTCTCTTTTCTATCATGTTGTGTGCACACATGTGGCATGAGTTAGCCGTGTTCGACTTCTTTATGCCTTTTTGCGTGCTTGTGTATTTTTAATGATGCCAAAAGGAGGAAGATATAGAAGTATATAGAAGTAAACTTGAAAATTGAAGCAGGTGATTAAGGGGGAAGCATAGAGTCAGGGGGAACATATGAGGTTACTGGTACTTTATCTGGTTAAGTCAAGCTCTATAAACAGTTATCAATTTTAAAAGTTTGTCATCATCAAAAAGGGGGAAATTGATGGGCTTAAGGTTTCACAGTCTTATGTTTTGATGATCTAACAAACTCCTTGTCTAGAACCAGATAAAGGACCTGATACATACTTGGTACAATTATTCAACAATGGACTTAAGATAATATGAGCAGTGTGACTTCGGATACACAAGAACCAATTCAGGGACCTGATCACTTGGTGTTTCCCTGACAGAAGTACAAAGTCAATTCTACAGCTGGAAATTAACTGTAGAAAGTGACTGCCTGCAACTGTGCACGCTACAGTGCAGAAATAGTGCAGCAGTCACTTCCCATTGGGAAGAGCCTTGTACCAACCAAGTATGGACATCATCCTTGTGATGTCATTGAAGTATAATAACATGGAGTAGGGCAACAAATATTCAGTTGAGCATTTAGTGATATTCTCTCAAGCATTGAAGATCTCATCTAGCATTGAAGTCACAAGTGTGTCAAGAACAAGAAGACAACTCCACTACGGACCAATTCCATTATGAGTTTATGTGTGTCCTTAGTTAAGTTGTAATCTTGTATTAGTTCTTCATTGTAACTCCTATCTTGCTTTCTTAGAAGCTCTATTTTAGGAAACTCAAAACATAAACCCTCTGAGTTTGTGTTGTGACTAGAGTTAGTCATAGGTTGAAGTCTTTGTAATAGAGTCATTACAAAGTGGCTTGTAACAATGAAGTTACAAGTTAGTGAAGTTGAAATCCTACCAGTGTGGGTCGTGATTTTTGTCCCTTTGAGTTGGGATTTTTCCACGTAAAAATCCTATGTCTTATTTACATACTGTCTCAATAGTTAGCACTGAGGGAACTGATATAGGACCAAATCTCTATATAGTTTGGTGGACTCGTATAAACTATCAAAACCATACGATGTTAATTAAACTTGGAATGGTTCAAGGCCTTATAGTACGCTTGATTTCATTTGCATAAGTGCGTCAAGAATGATGAGATTAATAAAAAATTGTGATTATAGGGTATGTTTGGTAGAAAGGAAAATATTTTCCGAATATTTTTTTATATTCACCAATTAAACGTGATAGAATAAATGAAAAAATCAATGTGATGTCCCTACCGACGCAACAAATACAACTTCTCTAAATCATTAATTAAGACAATCATTTATTTACTGGTGCTTGCTCATCATGAGTAATTACGTAGTCGATCGCCTATAGATCAACGTCTCAATATTCTCAAAGCCCTGAATTCTCTTTCATTTAACTCCTTCCTGAATATTCATAAGCAAAAAGTAAATAGGATGGAACATGCATGGAACGTAATTATCTTCTAGCTAGGCCAAATGTGGATTGGACATATCCAACCCTATACAAAAAAACGCATGCATATGCTTTGTGCATCTATGGATCGTCTTACACGCAGATTCAAGATTTAAATTTAATCGGTTTAATTTTTAATTTTAATTTTTAGTATTTAATTCATTGTACCGCTAAAATAATGTACGGGTTCAAATTTGATATTTGTTGAGATTTTAGTAGTGTAAAAATAAAAAATAAAAAATTATATATATATATATACATGTGGAATTCAAGATGGGGCCGAGGACCGAACGCAGCCACTCTACTTGTCACCGGAAAATTTATGTATAAGTCTAGAAAAGTAAACAATGAATATTGACCTCTATTGGTGTAAAGATCCCATTTTAATTGCCTTCTTTTGCTTCCTTAATGTATGTTTCTCTGCTTAACTTAATCCCTGTAATAGCAGTCTGGTTTTCCTTCTTTTGCTTTTTCTATTCTCCAGTAAGGTATTGGTATGTGTTCAATTGCATCTTGCTGCGGATTTTGTTGATGTTTTGCTCTTTTGATGTTTTAATTTAGATGCATTTTCAGTAATTTTATTGGATTTATGAGGTTGGAATCTCAAAGTGGCTATTGAGACCATAGAATTGAACGATTGAGGCTTCAATTGTGATTTCCTTGTTTGATTCGACTTGATCATAGGTCCATGTTTGTAGTTCTGGCCAAAACCCTAACTTCAAGTCACAAATTTATTTTAAGAATTTTGAGTCTCTGAGTATTTTCAATTGGTAATGTGGTTATGCAGGAACGGTTAAATTGATTTTGAATTTCGGAATTTATGATTAATATGAACTGGCGATATGTCATTTCCTGAATTTAATGTCTGCTCTACTATTTTTGCAATGTTTAATTTTAAATTTGATTCTTACTCCATTGCTCTTGCTTGCCGTACATTGATCCAACATCTGGTGGTTGTTGTTATTTGTATGTCATGTTCCTTTACAATTTTGAATTTAAGAAAATAATTTTTTTAGATCTCTTACGTGTAAAAATAAATCTCATTATAAAAAAAAGAGATAGAGTCATAAAACTAAAAACAATTTTGTAGATATCACCAACTATGCAATCTCTTTCTTTTGCCAATATCGCCCATTAAAACATACAACAACAACAACATACCCAGTATTATCCCACACCGTAAGGTCAGGGAGGGTAGTGTGTACGCATACCTTAGCACTACCTTGTGAGGATAGAGATATTGTTTCTAATAGACCTTCGGCTCAGGCATTAAAACATACCATGGTAATTATCTTTAGTTTAGCACATCATATAGGTTCTTCAGTGTAGGTCTCTTTAGACTATTGCCTGCTACTTTTATTTTGATAAATTACTGGTTGTACGTAGCACAAATTGCTTCATCTTCATTGGATTTCCTTCCGTCTTTTCATCGTCTGAGATTCAGTTTGACGGCACACATTATTTAGTACACTGGACAAATAAAGAAAACCATACATAAAAAAAACGAAAGACGACCCACAAAGAGAAACAGTCTCATTTCATCTTCTGTGGACAAGGCTGTGTTAATAATGGGAAGTATACATTTCCATCTTTTCTTCTTATGCCAGTAGTATTGCAAAAAAAAAAAAAAAAAAAAAAAAAAAAAAAAAAAGAGGACATGGCTGCTTTTGGTAAAATATCTAAGCACACCACTGCCTATGAACACAAGAAGTCTAAAATTCTTTTCCTTGAGCTTTTGCTTTATGAGAACTGAGTTGGGCTTGAGAATGTCTGCCCAAATCGCCAATTGGCTGGAACGATGTTTAAGAATGTTTTTGTGACACCATCTGTTGCAGTGACCCTAAAGGACAGGGATTGTCCATTGAGATAAGTGTTGGACTGAAAATTGGCTCCCCAGTTGTTAGACATTGTCATCCAGTTTGTACTTGAGCCTTTGATTTGAACAGATCGAACTGATCCAGCTCCTCCTACATTGCTTACCAACACTAGCTCAAAATTGTCCCTTCCATTGATTGTGAATCTAACTCCACCATGCTTTTTGCAAGGAACCCTGCTCCACAAAACAAAAAACACCCACTTTGTCAAGTTCAACTACTTCCCTTAATAACTTTGTATTAACTGCCAAGAATCTTGTCCATAGTCGGAGCTCATAAGTTATTTAAGCCATTGAATGAGCAAGTGAACGTAATTTAACTTGTAAAGAGTAGAAAAAGAATTTTATTTGTAGCTGGACATGCCTGATTTTCTAACTATTCCACCTTTATGGACCGTAACATGTATATGTGATTCGAATGTCCATGTATAGAAGTTAGACTCATCTTTAGTATTGTTATTGTTCAAGCAAGAAACTTAAATCCAAGCAAAACTATTTTTCAGTGAAAGCTTGACTCTACCTTTGGTAGATTACAGGAACAATGCCACCTCTGTAAATGGCAATCTTTTCCCAAGCAGGTTGAGCCATATCAAAATGTTGACGAGGGGGGTTACACCAGCCTCCGTTGTCACTAGGAAGGGCATAATTTGGTGGGCAAAAGTTTGTAGCACTGATGGTAACAGATACTCCTTTCTTGCACCATCGTGGTTCTGCTTTGTAATCACAGATGATCTTGTAGCATTGCCCACAAGATCCTCCACTGTTGAACAGAGCAGTGCTCAATGCTGCACTTCTTGTTCCATACCCTGTCGAATACAAGTTGCCGTATCCACAAGCACCCCCTGTCGCACATTACACAAAAATAGTCAACTTAGTTGACCTGAACTAGTTTGAGGTTATACGTACATAGTTGATATGGTAAAGGTTTAGTAGTTTGTTTGGAAGAAATTGGTACTTACCCATTGTGCCAGAAGCATCAGCCCCACCATAAAAGGTGGCATGAGCTCTCATCCATCCTGAAGCTGTGAAAGCATTTGCATTAAAGAAAATGCTAAAGAAACCTATTATGAAAACCAGTGCTAGAATGCCACATTTGGCCATTTCCTTTGTAGAAGCAAGTAGCAGAAAATGGAATTGGGATGAGTTTCTAATAATTTGATGGGTTAACCAAGAAAAGTAGCTGCTACTTAAATATAGGAGCTCAGTTTTGTTTAATGCAACCACCTCACATGCAATCACAGCAAGTGGGGGTGAGGTGGCTGAGAGAAAAACAATTTGTTTTCTATTGAAATTGAATTATCCCTATCAGCTGAGAACCTCATTCAATTATTCCCACGTTCGTCACCTTTCCCTCAAAGTCCACATTGTTTTCCCAATAGATAAGCCGTGAATCGTTCAATATTTCATCTCATTTCTATTATGAAACTTAAAGACTAGCATCTCACTTGCGACATAAAATATAATTTTTGCCTTGAATTTGTATGCAAACTCACATGCCTTTGCTTTGACTTTACATTCTCTAATTAGTCCCATCATTCTCGTATTAATGCACATGCATGTTGCTGAAGTCCTTTTTACTTGTCTTTCAAGTCTAATAATACTATGTGCTCATTCTTTTCTCTATCACATACGACTTATACCTTAGCAACAAAGATTACCAAAGATGTGACCTTATTACGGCCTTTCGTATACATAATCACGGATTAACCGCTTTCTTATCATCGAATCTTGAGATTGTTCTCATGTGGTCATATTTCGACCCATACAAATAGACCCTCAGCCTATGGTGGTCGGCCTTAGGCGAGCACGATAGGCGGACTTTGTCAATATTGGCATAGAAATCTGACCGATTTGGTCGAGTTGTGAGCATTTCCCTGAGGGGTAGTGATGTGACGTTCTGGGTGAGTTGCCAGGCCAGTGTGTCAGTTGGAATGACATTAAATTCGTTAGGTGTCATTATGGCGCACGTTTGCTGAGCGTCGCATCATTTCTTGTGCCCCTCCCGTTACTTTTTGAAAAAGACGGCGCTTCATTTCTTTAAACTGGTGCTTTTATTTTTATAAATAAGGGACTTTCATTCGGGTATAGTATTACTCGAATTGTTTTCAGGAAAATCTCTAAAAGCACTTGCTCTTTCTCCCTTGTTCGTACTTCTTAAAATGAAGGCATCCTCTATGACTGTCGTATCTCTTTCTCTACATCCCCGATCTCTGCATTTATTCGAAATGGCTAGTACTTCTTCTAATCCTAACCCGGTTGTTAATGCTCCGGTGACGGAAAATATCGCTTCTTCCCTCGACGAGGGAGTGAGTTTAACGGAAGATGAGAGTTTTACGACGGTAGATGAGGTGGTGCCCCGCCCGGGGAAGCCACGAAATGACTTTAGTCATGCCGCTGAAGAGGAGCCTGTACTGGTGCTCTCTATAATGGATGTTGCGGCACTCGCTACATTCAAAATCAAGTGGAGAATTCCCGAACATATCTAACTTGTCCCGGCGGAAGGTGATATAGTTCACTTGCATCGCCCAGGGTACTACGCTTTCTACGCGTACCCTCTCATTATTAGGTATACGCTCCCTCTTCCCTCATTGGTGGCGGACTTCTGCCATTTCTACGAGGTGTGCCCGGCCCAGCTCACCCCTTACATATACAAACTCTTTTTGATGCTCAACAAGTACGCGGAGGTGGCTGGCCGTGGAGTTTCCCTTCAACATATGATGCATCTCTTCGTCCCCAGCTTTCAAAAGGGCACTATGTTGCACCTCCGCCATCGGGGTACAAAGAGCCTAGTGGTTGGAATGGACGATAAGACTAATCGCGTTTTTGGGAGAGTTTCTTCTACGTCCGCACGGAACATTTGGCATCCAATCTCGCCGGGTTTCCTGAGACGTGGAATTTTTCCCGTGAGTCTTCCATCGTCTTTCATTTTTACTACGTTGATCGGTTATCCATATCTCGTGATTTCGCTAACTGGCTGTTGTTTGTTGTTTGTTTGTTCCATTTTTACTACAGTTGGGAGGTTGCCTCTTCCGCTAGTTAGGGACATCCGCGAATGGGTGGCTTCGGTTTTGCCTCACACGGTGAGAATTTGCAAATGGACGCGTTCCCACGTGAGGTTTGGACGTAAACCTTCTGTCGGTGAGTCACCTTATCTTGGCCATAGTCGTTCATCTTTTGCCCTGCGTTTTTCTCTACTTGGTGCTTATATAGAGTCGTGTGTCATTTTTGACAGGTCGGAGAGGGGTGAGAAGGGAGAGGGACCCTACTCTTGCCTTCCGCCAGCAGGTCTGCACTTTAGGTGGCTGTTGATGAAGGTGCTCAGAATCAGACCACTGTGCCGATCGAGTCGGCATCCGGATCTGGTCGTACTGAGATTGTTTCTCGCTCAGACTCTCTGGCTTCCATGGTTCGCTCGATGGGCGAATCCTCTCATGGCGTGGTCGAAGAGACCCTATCGAAGAGGCGGAGGATAGAATCGAAAAAGACGCCTTTGATTGATGCATCCTTGAGGGCTGATCCCGTAGGGACGGTGTCTGAGAATGTGAGAGGGGTCTCCCAGGGAGCGGAGGTGTTATCTGAGCCGAGGACGGAGGAGGCCGTGATGGTGCCGCGACAGGGTTCGGTGGATGCCTCCATTGTTCAGAGTGGACCTTCCTCGTATTAGCAGGCTCACACCTCTTCTTTAGTCGATGAGAGATTGAATGGCGTAGTGGTGGATAGTTACGAGTTCGAATCGGACATCGATTCTGAGGATATGCGGTTGTTTGAAGAGGGTTTTACCAGGGTCGAGGTGATCGCCGACGGTCCTTCCCGTGTGCTCGAGATCCCGTCGGATGTTAACCTTCTAGAGAACACGACGGATTTTGTGGAGCAATTCGACCTCTTATGTTCCGCCGCCGAAAGCATATCTCTTCGGGACATCAACGACTCTGGTTTATCACGCTGCCTGGGAGGGATAGCCTTAAGGGTGAGCTTTTTGCCTTTACTTCCTCTATTTTGAGTCTTTCGTTTTTGCTGACTCTCTTTTATTTTTCTTTAGACCTACATGCTGGAGATTGAGAGTGCTCGGCGGGCCTAGACGTGGGCCGAAGTCTTATTGAAGATGGCTGATTAATACTGCCAATATCACAACAAGTGCAGAGAAATACATATGCAACTTAGAGCGAGTGGTGATACTCGATCCCTTAGGGAGGAACTGGAGAAAATATATGAGGACCTGATGCGGTCTATCCGCAGATGTAGCGAGCTTTAGGGATTGATCAGAGTCAAGGATGAGGAGCTCGAGGTGGGCAAGGGTGTCGCGGCTGAGTATGAGGACCTTAAAGCGAGGGTATCGTCTCTATGAGATGAGCTCGAGCAGAATGAAGCCAGGGTTGCTAGTCTGAGCGAGGAGTGGACTGAAAAGGTGGCCAATTTGGAGAGGAAAGGGGCGGAGTTAGAGAGGGATGAGGGTGCCCATATATCGGATGCAACGAGGGCGGAGGCGCTGGAAGATTTTGTGCGCGTCCTCAGATCTGAACGAGAGGCTGATGGGGGATGACCGTGATGAAGGAGGCCAGTCTCAAAGAGCGGATTGGCGAGCTCGAGCGGGATGCCTCGAGTTTAGGTGACAAAGTGGCGGCCTTGGAGGCCGAGAAAGCCTAGTTGTTGGATCAGACCCCTCAAGATGTTTCCCCTGCTGCCATTCCTCGTCACCTTATGAAATGTGGGTCCACGCCGAGGCCCAGCGGGACATTTACAAGGATTTGTGGATGGCGGGGAGTGTCCTTGAGGCTACTTTTGAGGATGCTCGCGCGAAGGCGCGTGAGGCTCGACTTGATTGTGGATATGATACCGTGACGCCAGAGGCCGACGGTGGTGCCGAAGTTGAAGATAGGCTCTCTGATGGTGGAAGTGCTGATGGGGATGACGGCGGGGATGCGGCAGAACGAGATTTGTGGTTTTTTTAGTACATGTTGTTGATACCCAATTTTTCCTCAAACTATTTTAAAATTTGCATATATACCTTCAAAATCACTCTTTATAATAACTGATATTTTTTCGTAATTTTTCATTTTTTTATTAAATTCTTTTCCAATTTATTCAGTATTTTTATATTCAATAATTATTCATAAATTGTATTATAAATAGTTTCAAAATATTTCCCAGCAACATATCATTTTTAATCCTATTAGGATTTTATTATTTCATAAATTAGCTAATTTGGCATTATTTGGCTATAATTACAATAATTTTGCAATTATAGCCTAATTGTACATTTTATGAAATTTAATTCAATAGTTAGTCATTTTATATTTTAAATATTAGTTAATTACCTTAATTTCACCTATTTCGCCTTAATTCATTTTATATGATTATTAGCTATTTTTATTAATTATTTATCTAATATTAATGGGTATTTAACAAATAGCCATTCTTTATTTAAATTTCAGCCTAAATCAAACCTGGTCCTAACCCAATTAACCCCATCCCAAACCAAAGTCCTATCCGTCCCAACCTCACGACTAATTAAGCCGTTGATCAATTTAAATCAACGGCCCAGATTAGTGTTACCATAATTAAACCTAGGAGACTACCCTCCCGACCCCTCATTCACTCTCTCTCTCTATCTCTCTAACTCTCTAGAGACTTCCAGTCTCCTCTCCGCCTCCGATGAGGCCCTTCGTCTTCTCCGGCCACCTCTCCACCGGAAGCCATGGAATCCTCACCACCCTCCTGCCTTCTATGGTTCCTTTACGACCGGTGTTGCTATCCCTAAAGTCTTCAAGAGACCTGGGTTCACTCTCCTACCCCCTGGTCCTGTACTCACCATTCTCCGGCCACCCCCGGCCGTCCAAGTAAGATCTATGATTTTTGGGTTTAAACCAGTAATGTTTTGAGGTTTTCTTATCTTTCTGGGTTCTCTTTGAAACCCTAAATGTTTAAAAACTCTCCCGATTCTTTAGATCTATGGTAGATCTGGGTGTATTGTGAGTTACTATACTATACTTCTTAAAGGTTTTCCGATTTTTCCAAAATGGCTTTTCATCTTCAAACTAGGGTTCTTAAACCCCTTTTCAAAAAACGCTTTTTCTCCTGATTTTTTGTATTAATCTATGAGTCTCTATGTTTAAAACGTTTGCTTAAGCCTTCTCCTCTATTCGAGTTATTCTGTTGAAAACCCTAATTTTTCTTAGTTCTAATCATAGGGTTCTGAGTTGTTTCTGATGATATGTTCTATTATGTTTACTGTTTTCTCCTGAAAATTCCACGATTTTGTGGTTTTACCCTAGGCTTACCTATTAGGGTTCCTGACTATTCACTTCTTTTGCCTATATCATGTTTTCTCTGTCGATTCGTACTGTGTTCTATATGAATCCCTAACCTTTGCATGATTTTACCTTACCAGTTGATCACGCTCAACTATGTCTTCTATAAAGACTAAACGGGCGTTGCAAATATAAATCTGGGGTATTAAGCCCAAAGTCGATCCCACGAGGAATTGAACGTATCAATTGATTTTATGAAATACTAAACTGGTGTTTAATCAAGTTTCTCAAGACTTTTGAATATCAAGTTGTGTTGTTTAACTAATTCTACTCACAAAATAATCAACTAGTAATTAATCTAACAATTTAATGTAAACAATAATATTAAAGGTCTAAGGTTATGGTTTCCCCCGTTGGTGAATTCTTTCTCCGATACTTCTTATAGCTTAATTAATCGTCTC
>ML389085.1:2334-43858 GCA_005239525.1 Nicotiana knightiana
CTTAACTTTTAAACTTGAAAGTTGAAGTTCAGGACCTATTGTCCTTAACTTTTAAACTTGAAACTTAAAGTTAAGGACTGCTTGTCCTTAACTTTTTAACTTGAAACATGAAGTTAAGGACTGCTTGTCCTTAACTTTTGAACTTGAAACTTGAATTTAAGGACTGCTTGTCCTTAACTGTGAACTTGAAACTTGAAGTTCAGAACCAAGTGTCCTTAACTATTAAACTTGAAAGTTGAAGTTCAGGACCTATTGTACTTAACTTTTAAACTTGAAACTTAAAGTTAAGGACTGCTTGTCCTTAACTTTTTAACTTGAAACTTAAAGTTAAGGACTGCTTGTTCAAATCTTTTATGTTCTTTTTCCTTCTTTATAGTGTTATAATGGAAGGAGATCGTGTGTTCGAGTTTAATGTTTTATGGTCTTTTCCTTCTTTGTAGTGTTATAATGGAAGGAGATCATGTGTTCGAGTTTAATGTTTGGCGAAACCTCATGAGCTATTGGAAAGGAGATTTACATTATAAGGAAACGATAAAAAGTTTTTTGTCAGGCTGGCATTGGAAGAAATTAAGGGATGGTATTTTCGGGAACTTTTTCAAGTTACAAAGTGTGAAGTTTTCTGGTAAACTTATTCACTGTCTATTACTTTCTGAAATTGTAAGTAATGATGCTAATTCGATGACGTTCAATGTTTACACGGGAAACATTTAATATAATCACTGGTTTGAACTGTTCTTCTACACTGGATATTAAAGTTTTGGATGAAAAATAGAATAGGCTTTTGAAAGCATATTTCCCTGGAAAGGATCGTAATGAGTTAGGTGATTTGTATGATTTTATTTCTAGTCACCCAGATGGTACAGCTTCGTCATTTGAAGGCGATGATGATGCTGTGAAGTTAGCAAAAATATATTTTGTTGAATATGTTTTGTTGGGAAAGCGGAAAAGTAGGAACGTGTCTGAGAAGTTAATGAAAATTGTAGATGATGATCTACTTTTCTCTTCATTCAACTGGGGCTCTCTATGTTATGAAACATTATTAAAATCATTGAAGAGTTGTTTGAAGCCCAATGAGAATGAGAATGAGAAAGACAAAGACAAAGATAAAGACAAGGATAGCTACACTCTACTTGGATTTCCTTTTGCTTTATGTGTTTGGATTATGGAAGTGTTTCCAATTTTCCAAGAAAAATAATTTGTTAGCTTTCGAGAATGTAGTTATCCTCGGATGTTATGTTATTCAGACATGAAATCTCCACAACATGATTCTTTGTGTAAAAGATACTTCCATATTGAAAGTGTAAGTTAATCTGATTACTCAAAATTTTTTTTAATTTTGTTTATGTTTTTTAGTTCTGAAAACTTATTTGTTTTTTTTTTCTTATATAATAGTTGTATAAATTGATCGAGGTGGCACCATTTATTGCTTGTGAAGAAGATGCGGAGGTTGTTACTGTGCATGAGCCATTTTCTCAAGATCAAAGCTCAATGCCTTCTTCCACACAATTTGATGAAGCCATTCTTAAGGAAATTGTTAAAATAAGTTTTCTGTTTTTTAATAGCATTAGTTTTTTATTTGATTGTTTTTTGCTTAAGAGACTTTTTTGTTTGTATGGTTTTTGATTCAGAGATTATCAAAGCAGTTTAAAAAGGATCTGCAGGCTGAAATTACTAGAATAAATCAGAAGATATCTGTGACAGAAAAAAAGATTGAAAATGATATGAAGGTAATATCATTAATTTCAGTTAGTTTAAAGTTAAGAACACCAATTCAAAGTTAAGGACAATCCTTAACTTTTTAACTTGGAATTCAAAGTTATTTAACTTGGAATTCAAAGTTAAGGATTGTATGTCCTTAACTTTTGAACTTGGAATTCAAAGTTAAGGATCAAGTGTCTTCAACTTTTTAACTTGGAATTCAAACTTAAGGACCAAGTGTCCTCAACTTTTTAACTTGGAATTCAAAGTTAAGGATTGTTTGTCCTTAACTTTTGAACTTGAAATTCAAAGTTAAGGACTGCCTGTTCTTAACTTTTTAACTTGGAATTCAAAGTTAAAGACTGTTTGTCCTTAACTTTGGAACTTGGAATTCAAAGTTAAGGACCAAGTGTCCTCAACTTTTTAACTTGGAATTCAAACTTAAGTACCAAGTGTCCTCAACTTTTTAACTTGGAATTAAAACTTAAGGACTGTCTGTACTTAAGTTTCTAATTTAGTTTCTTTCACAGTATTTAAAGAAAAGTCTAGGATCAAAGATTGATACTTTGTTGAAGATTTTTGTGAAAGCTGATGAACGGAACATAGAGAGAGAATCTAGTGTTCCAATTAGTAAAGATGGAGTTGATGATCATGGTGATGGTACATAACCTACTGTGACAATTAACAAAGATGAGGTGGTGGTGAACGTAATGATACGGATGTGCATGCAGAAGTTCAGTATGAAAGCGATTATAGAGATGCACATCTAGATGATGAAACTGTTATTGACACTCAAATTGGGAAAGGTTAGATATATATTATGAATTATTTGTCATTGAAATTTATATTAAATAGCGTAATACATATAAACTTTTTTGTGTTACAAATATATGTAGAATCTATTGATGGAGTGGAAGTTCAAAATGTTGTAGAATTTCAAGAGCAGGAAAATCCAAAAGAGACGGGAGTAAAAGAGAAAATCTGTAAATGTGTAGTACAATCTCAGGATTTAGAAAGTCCATTGAGAACAAGTGTAAGTGATATTATATGCAAATGTTTTGAAGGAACATATGATATGTCTACACCTCTCACATATAAAGAGAAGTTTGGATTTCAAAATTCTGTAGATCAAGGTTAGATGGAATTTTCATGTTTTGTTGAATGTTAGTTTTAGTAAATTATTAGAATGGGTATTAATTGTAAATGTTACAGAATCTTTTGAAGCTGCAAGGGAAGAAGATGGAGTGGAGTATCAAGAGAGAACTGGAGTACAATCTCAAGATTTCGAAAATACCAAAGGAACAAGCATAAGTGAGACTGTTTCCAAATGCATAGATGGAACATGTGATCTCTCTACACCTCGCTCTCTTCCCGACAATATTGGAAGTGAAGAAAATACTACTGAAGATAATGATTTAACTGGGATCATCTTGACAGTTGCAAAAGGTTAGACAGTGGTTTTTTTTAATTTTATACATAACAAGTACTAATTGTGTTAGCTCTTTTAAATATTTTGTAGAATCTTGTGAACTTGCAATTGAAGAACATGGAGAACAGTTGCAAGATAAAGAAAATGTGTAGTTAGAAGATAAAGAAAATGCAACAAATATGTCAGCTCAATCGTCTGTTGAAAAAATACAAGAAGGCAGTGTGAACAAGACAGATACTGATTGTATCCTAAATATTATATTCATAATTTAAATTGCTGACAACTTGCAGCAAACTAATGTGTATTTATAGTTTTGTTTGCAGAGCAAAACAAAGATGAAGCTCTTAACCAATATACTAGGAAAAGGAAGAGAGGTAATAGTATTGGTTATGATGGTCCATCATTTTCTATTCTTACTCCTACTCCTCCAAGTACACAAATGAGCATTGATGAGGGTTTGCCTGTGGAGGTTGAAGGAAAGTTGAAGAAGAGCTTGGTCGAGGCAAAAGGAATAAGATGCTTAGTTGGTAGTTGAATTCTCCTTTTGAACAGGAAAGAAAAACAGCAAAATCGATGCACAGAATGAAAATACTCCCAACAATTCAGGCCGGATAAAATCAAAATATACTCGTACCTGTATTTTTAATTATGCCAAAGATGATACAAAATTATTGAAGAAATTCATTGCGTGGTTGGGCAAGGAGAAAAGGAAAGGTCGCAAAAAACCNGTTTCAAGTTAAAACTAATCCTTAAGTTTTCAACTTGAAAATCAAACTTCAGGACCTAGTGTCCTTAACTTTTGAACATGGAAATCAAAGTTCAGGACCAAGTGTCCTTAACTTTTCAACTTGAAACTCAAACTTAAGGACCATGTGTCCTTAATTTTTCAACTTGAAAATCAAACTTCAGGACCATGTGTCCTCAACTTGAAACTCAAACTTCAGGACCTAGTGTTCTTATGTTTTCAACTTGAAAATCAAACTTCAAGACCTAGTGTCCTTAACTTTTGAACATGGAAATCAAAGTTCAGGACCAAGTGTCCTTAACTTTTGAACTTGAAACTCAAACTTAAGGACCATGTGTCCTTAAGTTTTCAACTTGAAAATCAAACATCAGGACCATGTGTCCTCAACTTTTCAACTTGAAACTCAAACTTTAGGACCAAGTGTCCTTAACTTTTGAACTAGAAACTCAAACTTCAGGACCAAGTGTCCTTAACTTTTCAACTTGAAACTTAAACTACAGGATCTAGTGTCCTTAAGTTTTGAACTTGAAAATCAAACTTCAGGACCTAGTGTTCTTAACTTCATGGAAATCAAAGTTCAGGACCAAGTGTCCTTAACTTTTGAACTTGAAACTCAAACTTAAGGACCATGTGTCCTTAAGTTTTCAACTTGAAAATCAAACTTCAGGACCTAGTGTCCTTAATTAGAAAATGAGGAATAAATTCTAATTTTCATATTTTCAAAATTTTCAGGGGACAAACTAATATATATGCTGATGATAATAGTGTGAGGAAGAATCCATACAAATTGTATCATCTAAAAATCAGTAGCAAAATGTTCTTCCTTGAGCTTTCAGATAGTTGCTTTGTACTTGATGATAAAGTTTAATAATTCGCAAGGCATTTATTTTCTTTATTATTAATTTACTATTTTTTAATTATGTTATGACTGATGGATTTGTTTTATTTTTTGCTTTTTTATGAAGCATATTGACATTGCCCTATATTATTTGAGAAATAAGGAATGCTACCACCCTCGCGATCATCCTTTTCGTTGCACAACTATGATATAATTTTTGATAACTATATGCTACAGATATATAAGGAATTCAATGAAGATGTTACAGATATTTTTTGGTGTGGTGATAATCAATTGGTTCTGACACCATATGTGTGGGGTGACAATCGTAGATGTGGAATTGCTTGGACAGAGGTTGACAAAATCTTTTTTCCATGTCGGCTTCCTTCAGAAGAAGATAATGTTGTGACACATTTTTTGTTGGGGGTATTGGACTTGAATGAGAAAAAGATTGATGTGTATGATTCCATATATAGTGAGTCATATGAGGCAGGAATGAAGCACATTGAAATGTATGCACGTGTGATCCCCAACTTGCTAAAGTTCTCACAGTTTGAGAAAAATCACAAGTCTTTTGGAAATGCATTCAACAAATTTGATATTCAGTGCCAAAGATCACCACACCAAACTGGATCGTACGTGTTGTTATTTGTTATATAATTTATTGTACTTTAGATTTATTGTTTAATTGTCTCCATCTTACATTTTTCATAGGACTGATTGTCGTGCATTCCTAATCAAATATGTGGAGTTGTTGATGATGGGAAAGGATGTGGAGAAATTCCAACCTGAAGACATAAAAGACTTTAGAAAAGAACTTGCAGAAAATCTTTGGGCACATGGAGAGTGGAAAAGAAATTCTGGCTATGATACACCACCAGAAAATGTTGGCGACGACTATGATAGTGAAAATGAAACTTGTTGTCCGAAGGAGCTGTAGTTTAGCTGGAAAGAAACTTAGTTGTAGATGATTTTTTGTAAAGAATCCATATGAATTCTGAAATTTCTTGTAAATTTTGCAAAAGGCAATTTCATTTTGTTTGGATAGCATAATTTTTTGTCACAGCTAGGCAAAATTACAATTTCAGAAGTAATATGAAGGCATCATGTTTTTAATTTCTTTGTTTCTGTCAAGTATTGACTTGTCTATTTTCAAATTCAAAGTTAAAGACCAAATGTCCTTAACTTTTGAACCTGTAAGTCGAAGTTAAGGACTGCATGTCCTAAACTTTTAAGCTTTGAACTCAAAGTTAAGGACTTCCTGTCCTTAACTTTTAAACCTGTAAGTGGAAGTTAAGGACTGCATGTCCTTAACTTTTAAACTTGAAAGTTTAAGTTAAGGACTGCCTGTACTTAACTTTTGAACCTGTTAGTCGAAGTTGAGGACTTCATGTCCTTAACTTTTGAACTTGTAAGTAGAAGTTAAGGACATCATGTCCTTACCTTTTGAACTTGAAAGTCAAAGTTAAGGACTGCCTGTCCTTAACTTTTAAACCTGTAAGTGGAAGTTAAGGACTCCCTGTCCTTAACTTCTGAACTTGAAAGTCAAAGTTAAGGACTGTTTAAACATGTAAGTCGAAGTTAAGGACTGCTCGTCCTTAACGTATAAACCTGTAAGTGGAAGTTAAGGACTCCCTGTCCTTAACTTCTGAACTTGAAAGTCAAAGTTAAGGACTGCCTGTCATTAACTTTTAAACATGTAAGTTGAAGTTAACGACTGCTGTCACGACCCTAAATCCAGGCCAGTCGTGATGGCGCCTATCATGGAACTAGGCCAGCCAAAACTTCACTCAAATCATAATAAACTCCCATTTACCACTTTAATATATTGATTACCCATAAAAGTTTCCTTTAAACATTTATAAAAAATAGTCAAAACTATACTGAATAATAAATACAACCCCCGAGAACCCGGAGTCACTGGCCATGAGCATCTACATAAATATACAACTCAACGAAAATAAATTCTATAATATTAAATAAGAGAGGGAGCAGAACTGCGGACGCATGCAGCTACCTCGCAAACCTCCGAGAATCTCTGGAACAGATAGACAACTCACCCTGCCCTAACACCTGAATCTGCACACAAGGTGCAGGGAGTAATGTGAGTACGCCAACTCAGTAGTAATAAAAATAAATCAGGTCAGAGCAGCAAGAAACACATAAAAATCAATGTCATCAAATCACTAGAGGCACCGCCTTTCTTTCCAACAGTATAACATAGATATGTGAAATCATCATGCCTTAAAATAAACTTCAGAAAAATCCTTTAATAAATGCATATGTTTAACAACTTCAAATCGAAAGATTTAGTATGCAAATGAAAGTAGTAAAATCATAAGTAGCCTCTCGGGCAAAAACATGTATCAAATCAGCCCCCCGGGCATGCCTCACAGTCACTCAGCACCTCACAATCACTCATGCCTCCCAATCACTCGTCACTCGTCCTCCCATCACTCGTCACTCGGCACTCGGTGCGCTCACTGGGGGTGTGTACAGACTCCGGAGGGACTCCTTCAGCCCAAGCGCTAATATCACTCAGCACCTCACCATCACTCGTCACTCGGCACTCGGTGCGCTCACTGGGGGTGTGTACAGACTCCGGAAGGGCTCCTTCAGCCCAAGTGCTAATATCACTCAGCACCTCACCATCACTTTTGGCCCTCGGCCACACTCAGCACCTCACCATTACTCTTGGCCCTCGGTCACACTCAGCAGAACCACTCGAAAGGTCCCTCGGGCGAATTAGTAAAACAGGGTACTCGACCCAAAACATCAGTTTAAATCTCAAAGTTGTGTAAATCATGTTGAGTTTCGAAAACAGTATGCACAATGATGCTGAGTGAAATCATCAACAAATAGTGAGGAAAACAGCAGTAAAAAGCCCTCAAAGGGTCTAAACAGATCGGCACGAGGCCCTAAACACGGCGTATAGCCCAAATATTTCAACAATCTTTAGAATATGATTTAACATAAGGTTTTGAGTAAATACGCAACTCATTAGTTGCCGTGGAGAGGACCTAGTCCAATCCAAAAATCAGTACGCGCCACATACTCGTCATCTGACATGTGCTTCTTTCTAAAATAAGTGAGAAATATGTAGTCCGGGGTTCCATACCCTCAGGACAAGATTTATAACCATCACTTACCTATACCAGGCCAAAACACTAATCCGCGATGCTCTTGCCCCTCAAATTGGCTCCCAATTGCTCCGAATCTAGCCAAAACCAGTTCAACATCATTAATATATACTCAAGGAACACAACCCAATCAAAAATTATCAATTTATACAAGAATCTCAAAATTCGGCCAAACCCGAGCCCCGGGATCACTTCTCGGAATTCGATAATTTTTACATCACTAGAAACCTCGTCCTCCCGCGATTCCACTCATACAAAAATCATCAAAATCGGATCACAATTGACTAACCAAAACCTCAAAACAAATTCCAATTCTTTCCTCCCATTTTTCCAACTTTTCTTACTTTAATCCTCCAAATACAAGTCTAATCCAAATTAAAATAGCATAGGAATGATGATAATAACCCGAGAACTTACCTTCACTGAAGAATCACAAATCCCCTCTCCAATCTGCCTTCAAAAGAGCTCCTCTCGCATGCAAAAATGGTGAAATGAAATGAATTTCTCGGAGGGCCTTTATATACTATTCTGCCAGTCATTTCCGCACTTGCGGACATCCAGTTGCACCTGCGGTCCCGCGCCTGCGGTCCCAAGTGGGCACCTGCGGAATCCCACTTAACGGACCAAATTTCGCACCTGCGGCCAACCTTCCGCACCTACGGCTTCGCAGGTGCGGCCCAAACTTCACACCTGCGGAAATTCACGTGCTTAGCCTTTTTCGCACCTGCGACATCGACCATCGCACCTGCGGCTTCCCGACCGCAGGTGTGGTCAACACCAGAACTTCACACCAGCAGCTATTTTCTGAGATTTTCCAAGTTCAAAACTCCGCCAACCATCCGAAATCAATCTCGAGCCCCTCGGGGCCCCTACCAAACATACAAACACACCCCATAGCATTATTATAACTTAGTCGAGCCTTCGAAACACCAAAAACAACACTAAAACACCAAAATTACATCAAATTCAAGCCTATGAACTTTGAAACTTCCAAATTTCGCCAACTGCGCCAAAACCAACCAAAACACCTCCGATTGACCTGAAATTTTGCAGACACATCCAAAATGAGATTACGAACCTGCTCCAACTTCCGGAATTCCATTCCAACCTTGATAGCTTATTTTCCACTGCCGACCGGAAATCACCAAAAACTAACTTTCGCCAATTCAAGCCTAATTCTACACCGGNATTCCGAGGTCGTTTACAAATAAGTCAACTCTCAGTTGACTTTCTCAACTATTAGGCTACCTTGAGAGACTAATTGCCTCAATGCTCACCATGACCACTCTGAACCCGAACCAACTGACCCAACACACATAAATGAAGTTGAACCACATAAAATGAAGCAAAAACGGGGGAAACGGGGCTAAACTCTCGGAACGACCGGCCGGGTTGTTACATCCTCCCCCACTTAAACATATGTTCGTCCTCGAACGTGCCAAGAGTTGTTTCCCAACACTATCAAACTGTTACGTAGCTTACCATGCACTTACCTGGGGGTGCTCCCATGTCACCCTATCCCATATAGGTCCAATAGCACCATACCGTTGAAATTTCGAAATCCAAATCCTGGCCCATAAACCTTAGAACCAAATTTCCACTTCTGAATGATATATAAGATTAAAAGTTCCATAACTATAAATTGAACAAGGCTGAACATACTGAATCTAGCCATATACGTACCCCAGATGAAATCACATAATACACCGCGTGACCCAACTCTCATAGCAATAACTCTTAACCTCAATAACTGCTCAGAACAACCCAATACCGGTACACCACCTCTTATCAAGAATTGCCTCGCTCCAAAACTTCCATACATTGCCGATGATGAAAGAAGCACATAGAACTAACAATCATTCGTCCGACCAGACATGAAACTCCCCCTTCCCAAATAGGAATTATCGCAGATTTCTAAGACGACTCCCGATATTTATCCTTCCAACTATGCTGTAGAAAATTCCGAAAATATTCATTCTAGGTCCAACGACCTCCTCTCATCCATCACAACCACCCTGATAACATGACACTAACCATTCGACACATCGATAAAATTCGAAGCCAAAACCTGTGCAATTTGTGCACTTAACAGCAACTTCCCAATGCAACCAAATTATATAAAAGATCCACACGAGAGGACCATCCTTCCATTAATAATTACCGTCACCATATCTTACTAACCACCTGGCACACTCTGTGAAAATAAAAAAAAACACATGGATCCAATACCAAAAGGTCATACCCCTACATAACTCCGCTACACTGCGCGACCTCATCCAATGCTGGTCCACTTGAAATACTTCAAGACACCTTGCCCAAAATCAATAACCATTCGAAATTCGACCTCAAGCACTCAAAGTGCATTGCCATAACCATGGGGAAAACCGAATACCATGCCACCCGAAATAGAAGGTATATATAACCAACACGTCTCAATCCTGCATCACCGAATTACTTACCTTACTCAAATCTAGCTATAAAGCCCAATCAGAACCGCACCATAAGTGCATATAAACAATAATCACCACTCCTCGCAACACCGAAGGGTAACTCATAGATCACTCTAGAACATGAATAAACTCAATCACAATCAAATGGTACCTTCCTCAATAATAGAAATTCGGAGCCAACAATTCCGACCCCGTGCATAACACGCACCCATATTAGCCTACCAGTGACCCTAATTAACTTTGATCACCCACAACAGATAGGCAACTTACAGAAAAGTTCATAATGACATAATCATGGTACATACTAACATCCGACTAGCTCAGCTCGCCTCTTCATAGTTTACTTCCAAAACATATCTTGTTTATGAGAACTCTCAGTCTCGCAATCCATGAAACGTACAGATTACCATATCTGATCACAACTCCTCCGCTCGAATACATAACACATCCCAATACTCACTCATTCCACGGGGGTTACCCCTATAATTCTTCCGTTCACCAAGCAACCTTGAATATCAACAGTCGATACAATAATAGGGCACCGCGATACCAATGAAGTACCCTTAACTCAAACACATTGCTCTTTCTGAAATATATACCCTCATCAAGTCGCACCAATTGGTGAAATCATCTACCTAGTCATCTTAAATTGCCATGTTGCCGAAGAATTTATGACCTTCCTTCTAGAACCAAACTGTGACTTCACATATGCAAATCTCAACTCCACCCAACATACCGTACACGCCATGCCAACCTAGGAAAAACACGGGAACTCCATGGTCCCTTCTGATCCACAAGAAAATACGTACCCAACTAGACAAGAACTTCCATTAGATCCCCTTTAGAAACAAATTCACTACACGCCATAAGAAAATATGCACCCTTAACCGCGGTGGAAACAACCAGGAACTATCTGAAATCCCATTTGCACAACACCAAACCATCAGGACTGAACTCTTCTATCTCAACCAAACTACGCATGCCACCAACAATCCAAGAGCATTGCTAAGAAACACCCGAAAAACTCGTCACCTTATGAACACCCCAAAGAACTAATCGTATCCCCTACCATGCCGATCCGACCTACTACCAAGTTGCTATATTTACCCAAGTTTCTCCTGACATACCTTTAATTGATACTTCTTCCTGCCATAATACCACAAATTTGCAAACCAGACTCACCACACGCGACCCAAGCACAAAACTATACCGTCTAAGGCTCATAAGCGACTGAATACTCCCTCAATTATCCCAAAATGCACCACATTAGAAAACTTACCCTGAAGAGACTTCTATGAATCTAAAGCCATTACTTTCACCTTTTCTGATACCGATATGTAGAATCCGTGATGATATAGAATACCACAAGTCTTAATATCCTCTAACGTAAATCTCAATCACACTGACCAATTAGAAAGAATCGACCTGACCCGTTTGCACACTGACATACTAGGAAGGTAATCCACTCACTCGAAGCCACAAGCAAATTCATACACTGCACACACCACACCTTTTACAATTTCTACTAAATCATTCAATAGAACCCAATTACCCAACAAGTACACTACAACCTATATCGAAGAAATTTCCATTACTCGTGACACTCCCAGACCCATGCCTGCAGGTCATAACTGATTTACCAATATACCTCGAACTGAAACCAATACCACACATAATCATGTAATCAACCTATCAATGACGAACTCCCCCACTTGGCTCAAAGCCAAGGATCAAGACAAACAAGACTATGCCCACACATTGACACTGCCATCATGCTGTGTTGGGATTCAACTTAATCCTCCATAAGCTTATATCCCAAACCATCTAACACTCAAATCAATTGCCAATCTCGCATCCACCGATGCAATAGTCACTCCAACTCCCCCAAGCGATCCAAACTCAAATTACAACATACATCTTTTACGGGTAGAAGAGAACTTATTACAGAACTACCTAGGGACCACACGCCCTGGGACAACCCGCAGGAGATACCCCTGCTCGCTTAGCCTCAATTGTTATCTCTCCATACACTTCTGAAGACCAGAACTTTCACGCAATCACTACACCTACCTGCATCTGAACACAACCAACGACTACCCTTGAGGCACCACATTATGCGGTAAAAACCTGAAGTTGATGGAAGAACTAACACTGGAGCGATGGTCACAGAAGTATCGAGCTTCTGGAAGCTCTACCCACAGATGACTGACCACATGGATACCCTCACTGGACACCACGTATCCCAAGAATGCTACTGAACCGAGCCAAAATTCACTCTCGGAGAATTGGCATAGAGCCTTTTCTCCCTGAATCCTTATAATGCCATCCTCAGATAGTGAGTATGCTACTCCTGGCTACGCGAATATGCCAAGGCGCCATCAATGAATACAATAACAAGGAGTGCTAATACGGCTGGAATACACCGTCAATCAAATACATTAACGTTACTGGGGAAAATGATCAACTCAAAGACATCACCATGAGCTCATAACCCAACAGAGAAATCCGCTTCACTCCAAAACTACACAACATGAGAGGTCTTCCAACATACTCACAACTCAAGGCCATATATCAAATCGAGACAGAAATCAAACACTCAATAAATCTTACCACATTTCCAACCTGCCCTTTCGACACAATTCACAATATGAACACATCTAACCATCAAATCACACCCACCACATAGGCATCTAGTCACCAATTCTCATCAATAAGAACACGAACGGACATACAAGTCCCCAATTGCATGTTCCCACACAACAATAATCTCAGCAATCAAGCCACAGAATGAGTTCGGCCTCAAGTCCTCCAGACTGGCCCATTACCAATATGCCAAAGTCACATCTCATCCATGGAGGCCACAAGCCGTAGATGCACAACTGATACCAGGCGCTCTCGTGCGCGCTCGAATACATGGAAGGAATTCAAGAGTTACGGTCTTGGTTGAATATAATGAATTCGCAAGAAAAGAATCTTAAAAGTGTGAGATTTTCCTAAGGGTTCCGCAGCCTCTCGAAGATAAGTACAGACGTCTCTGTACCGATCCGCAAGACTCTAATAAACTTGCTCATGATCGGTGAGTCCTATGTAACCTAGCACTCTGATACCAAATTGTCACGACCCTAAATCCAGGCCAGTCGTGATGGCGCCTATCATGGAACTAGGCCAACCAAAACTTCACTCAAATCATAATAAAATCCCGTTTACCTCTTTACTATATTGATTACCCATAAAAGTTTCTTTTAAACATTTATAAAAAACAGTCAAAACTATACTTAATAATAAATACAACCCCCGAGAACCCGGAGTCACTGGTCATGAGCATCTACATAAATATAAAACTCAACAAAAATAAATTATATAATATTAAACAAGAGAGGGAGCAGAACTGCGGACGCATGCAGCTACCTCGCAAACCTTCGAGAATCTCTGGAACAGAAAGACAGTTCACCCTGCCCTAACACCTGAATCTGCAAACAAGGTGCAGGGAGTAATGTGAGTACACCAACTCAGTAGTAATGAAAATAAATCAGGTCAGAGCAGCAAGAAACACATAAAAGTCAATGTCATCAAATCACAAGAGGCACCGCCTTTCTTACCAACAATATAACATAGATATGTGAAATCATCATGCCTTAAAATAAACTTCAGAAAAATCCTTTAATGGATGCATATGTTTAACAACTTCAAATCGAAAGATTTAGTATGCAAATGAAAGTAGTAAAATCATAAGTAGCCTCTCGGGCAAAAACATGTATCAAATCAGCCCCTCGGGCATGCCTCACAATCACTCAGCACCTCACAATCACTCATGCCTCCCAGTCACTCGTCACTCGTCCTCCCATCACTCGTCACTCGGCACTCGGTGCGCTCACTGGGGGTGTGTACAGACTCCAGAGGGACTTCTTCATCCCAAGCGCTAATATTACTCAGCACCTCACCATCACTCGTCACTCGGTACGCTCACTGGGGGTGTGTACAGACTCCGGAGGGGCTCCTTCAGCCCAAGCGCTAATATCACTCAGCACCTCACCATCACTATTGGCCCTCGACCACACTCAGCACCTCACCATTACTCTTGGCCCTCGTCCACACTCAGCAGAACCACTCGAAAGGTCCCTCGAGCGAATTAGTAAAACAGGGTACTCGACCCAAAACATCAGTTTAAATCTCAAAGTAGTGTAAATCATGCTGAGTTTCAAAAACAGTATGCACAATGATGCTGAGTGAAATCATCAACAAATAGTGAGGAAAACAGCAGTAAAAAGCCCTCAAAGGGTCTAAACAGATCGGCACGAGGCCCTAAACACAGCGTATAGCCCAAATATTTCAACAATCTTTATAATATGATTTAACATAAGGTTTTGAGTAAATACACAACTCATTAGTTGCCGTGGAGAGGACCTAGTCCAATCTAAAAATCAGTACGCGCCACATACTCGTCATCCGACATATGCGTCTTTCTAAAATCAGTGAGAAATATGTAGTCTGGGGTTCCATACCCTCAGGACAAGATTTATAACCATCACTTACCTCTACCGGGCCAAAACACTAATCCGCGATGCTCTTGCCCCTCAAATTGGCTCCCAATTGCTCCGAATCTAGCCAAAACCAGTTCAACATCATTAATATATACTGAAGGAACACAACCCAATCGAAAATTATCAATTTATACAAGAATCTCGAAATTCGGCCAAACCCGAGCCCCGGGCCCACATCTCGGAATTCGATAATTTTTATATCACTAGAAACCTCGTCCTCCCGCGATTCCACTCATACCAAAATCATCAAAATCGGATCACAATTGACTAACCAAAACCTCAAAAGAAATTCCAATTCTTTCCTCCCATTTTTCCAACTTTCTTACTTTAATCCTCAGAATACAACTCTAATCCGAATTAAAATAGCATAGGAACGATGATAATAACCCGAGAACTTACCTTCACTGAAGAATCACAAATCTCCTCTCCAATCTGCCTTCAAAAGAGCTCCTCTCGCATGCAAAAATGGTGAAATGAAATGAATTTCTCGGAGGGCCTTTATATACTATTCTGCCAGTCATTTCCGCACTTGCGGACATCCAGTTGCACCTGCGGTCCCAAGTGCGCACCTGCGGAATCCCACTTAATGGACCAAATTTCGCACCTGCGGCCAACCTTCCGCACCTACGGCTTCGCAGGTGCGGCCCAAACTTCACACCTACGGAAATTCACATGTTTAGCCTTTTTCTCACCTGCGACATCGACCATCGCACTTGCGGCTTCCCGACCGCAGGTGCGGTCAACACCAGAACTTCACACCAGCAGCTATTTTCTGAGATTTTCCAAGTTCAAAACTTCGCCAACCATCCGAAATTAATCTCGAGCCCCTCGGGGCCCCAACCAAACATACAAACAGACCCCATAGCATTATTATAACTTAGTCGAGCCTTCGAAACACCAAAAACAACACTAAAACACCAAAATTACATCAAATTCAAGCCTATGAACTTTGAAACTTCCAAATTTCGCCAACTACACCGAAACCAACCAAAACACCTCTGATTGACCTGAAATTTTGCAGACACATCCAAAATGACATAAAGAACCTGCTCCAACTTCCGGAATTCCATTTCGACCTCGATAGCCTATTTTCCACTGCCAACTGGAAATCACCAAAAACTAACTTTCGCCAATTCAAGCCTAATTCTACACCGGGCATCACAAAAATATTCTGAACACACTCCTAAGTCCCAAATCACCTAATGAAGCTATCTGAGCCNACCACATAAAATGAAGCAAAAAAGGGGGAAACAGGGCTAAACTCTCGGAAAGACCGGCCGGGTTGTTACATCCTCACGTCCCTAACTTATAAACCTGTAAGTGGAAGTTAAGGACTCCCTGTCCTTAACTTCTGAACTTGAAAGTCAAAGTCAAGGACTGTCTGTCCTTAACTTCTGAACTTTGAAATCAAAAGAAAAAAAAACATAAGCGGAAAGAAATTTTGAAAATTCAGCCATCTACTCAAATAAGAATAATCTAAATGAATCAAATTCATAGAAAAAGCTTAAAAGAGTCAATAAATCTACTCTTCTCTATGCTTCCTAGAAAATAAATGGACTGCGGGAGAATATATACAAGTTTTTCTATTTTGACCAATTTTTCTGCAACAACCACATTTGAATGATATTTCTGATGACTCGGTAACTAGAGTATTCCTTTTCTTCTGCCTTCTACCTGGTGGCACTTTGAAATATAGAGGTTTAATAATTTGTGAATTAACACTCTCTGGTACAATCCAAAAATCAGTATGTCCTATAGGATGTATTTGTCTTTCATATGTTTACAGCCAAGATTCCTTTAATCACCAGTGCGAGCAAAAGTTGGAATTCTTGATGTTTCTCTTCTTAATAGATGCAGTTGCATGTATGCATGGTAATTCATCAAATTGAAACTGAAAACAATCAGATGTTCTTTTGTTTAAGTCCACCAAGAAAGTAATTCCTTCTTCTTCAACTCTTGAACGCCATGAATCAACAGGGAAGACCTTCAATGTTGAAAACTTATAAGTTAGTACATTATGTTAAATTATATTAAAATAATAACCTAAACATAGAACATAATACTTACATTCAAAGTAAATGATAAATCTATCTTTTTCTTCAATTCCTCTTCTACCCAACAAGAAACATCATAAAAAGTTCCTTCTGCTTGATTTCTTNCGAAATCCATCATTCTTAATATAGGCAGCTCCCTTGCTTCTAAATAGGAAATAATTCATTGACTCTACTATGTTTGTTATGAGCATGTCATATCTTCGTCGTGGACTACAAGAACGTGCCCACCTTTCCGGTGGTTCTTCCATCAAGTAGTCATAAGTCTTCTTATCTACTTTTGCTATGTTGTGTCCTTAACGTTTTCAATTCAATTTGAAACGGGGACACCAAATCCTTAACATTATGTCCTCATTTTTTATCGAATTATTACAGGACGCGATGTCCTTAAGCTTATCGATCCAGAAATTCAAAAAAAAAATCTAATTCGTACCATCAAATTCATAGTAAAGAAATAAAAATTAACAGAATCACACAAAATCATAACTTACTGTAAATTTATGTTGATTTTTGGACGAGAAAGTTGAATACTATGGTTTGAAATCGGAGGGAGAAGCTTTTGTAAGTTCGCGATCACAGTCAGGTAAATCGGACGAGAAATTTGAATACCATTGCTGCTGCTGAAGTTAATTGTGTTGATCGTTAATAAAAGCTTAGGTATAAGTTATAGCAGAAGGCTGTTTTCGTCCAATCAGGTAAAAGTTCATTAAACTAGTGGCTAAAGAATAAATACATTTAAAACACTGGCTTTAAAATAAAGACAGCTTCTATTAGTGGCTATTTGTACACATCCCCCATAAAAAAATAAGAGAAAATATGATTCATGGTATAACGGTAGGGTCGAAAATCGCCAAATAGTTTAAGGAAGGCTAAGTTTATATATTTGGCCCTTTTCCATTTTTTTTTTTGGGAAATTAACAGCTATGTCCATTTATAGGTAGTTGATTACAAAATTGTCCAAGCCATAAAATATTATTAATATTAGTCAAATATTATAATATTAGCCAATTAGTTATTTGTAGCAAAAAAAAAAGGTCAATTTTTTGCTTTCTTTTGAGTGAGTGTTAACTGGGCACATCTCAAGGACCTTGAATCCTAATTTTGGGATGATTTAGTGGAGTTTTTAGGTAGTTTGAATTGAAAATTAGTAGTAAAAGATGAACATGAAAAAATAATATATGTATCACACTGTGTATCATTTGTGTGTCACAAATGTATCATATTTGTATCAAATGTGTATCAGGTGTATACTTGCGTGTGAGATACATATGTGATACATGCGTTGATACATGTGTCAAAGAAGAATATTTTGAACACGATTTTAACTACGAATTTTGATATCAAATCAATCCAAATCACCTTCTATCTTACTTAAATTTGTATATTGACTCATCTAGATGTTTTTAATGAATTTCAATCATACCCATTGAAAAGGGTCATTTTTTGTTTAGATTTTTGGAATCTCGTATACACACACGCGCGCGCGCACACACACACACACACATATATATATATTATATTTCATCACATTATTTGCTACTTTATTCATGAAATTTTCTTTCTGTCTTGCATCTAATGTTGTTAATCATGTTTAAAAAGGTGAAGGATATCTTTGCGTGTAATTTTTGGAGAGAAAAAAACTTATTTATTTGGGATTTTAATTTTTATATGTGTTTGACTAATTTTGATAAATTTATGATTAATGCCTAAAGGCCGATAAAGTTATAACTTATTTGGGACATTTCCATAAGATTGTTTTTTTTTTCTACCAAAAATTGAGACATTGTTCAAGTGCCCGAACTTATTATTTTTCTTCCATTCCTTGTGGCGCACCCACCCAACCCCTGTACAATTTTGAGCTGCAGAATTTAATTAACATAAGAATGAGGAGAGTAGCAGCCGTATTATTTCAAGCTCGTAAAGCTATTGGAGATTTAGATTTGCTCAAAATTGTGCAATCTGAAATCAACCACGAACTCTCCGCTAAACCTTTTCAGGTACATACATTATTTTCATAAAAGCCCATTCTTTTTCTTTGTATTTATTTGTCCATTTTTATTGAAATTACCTCAATATTTAATCTTCACCCAGTTTTTGGTACCACATGGTTTAATGGTATTTTTGAACAAATTGAAGATATGGGGTTGTGGTTATCATTGTATTGTTTCAGTACTTTTGAGTAGCCAGTATTTTGAAGCTTTTGGGTTCGGATTCTAATCTTTTTAAGTTAGCGAGTTCCAAATTAATATTTATACATTTTCGATGGATTAAGTTACTGGTACGGCCGAACCGTAGCCGACACTTTAGCTCCGGCCCTGTACTATCATGGTGGAGTTCTAACATTACTTTTTTGGCGGTATTTGGGTCCATTTTATTGAGATTATATTTTGATACTTTCTCCCCCAAATTTTGGTATTACTTGAATTTGATATGAAAAGGGGTTCAATGGTGTTTTTGAACAAACCCGTGCGCGTGGGAGTTAGCAGGTGCCCAGTGGAATAGTCGAGGTGCGGATAAATTGTCCCCGACACTACCGCCTAAACAAAAACAAACAAGTAGTCCTTGAAAGAAAATAGTCCGTTTCTTGGTATTTATTTGTCCATTTTATGGAAATTATCTTCATATATATGTTTCACCCAATTTTTGGTACCCCATGAAGTTGATGTGGGAAGGGTTTAATGGTATTTTTGAACAAGTTCAAGATTTGTGCAGTAGGTTAATGGCTATAGTTGAATTATGATGAATCATCTGAGGTTGTATTCTTTAAGGAGACAAAGGATTTATATATTCGATCTTAACTAGTTCAGGATCGATCACTAGTTGATTGATTGAGTTTTTGTGATTGAAAGTGCGATTTTCAGGTGATCAGGTTACCCAAATTCAAGTGTAGGAAGTAATTTTGGTAACTTTTTATTATACGGTTTATCATACTTTTAGTGTTAATCTGATGCAGTAGATTTTGCATACAGAAATCAAGTAACTCATTCAAATATTCCGTCGCTAAATGGTAAAAACAATTTGTTAATAAAAAGAATCAAGATGATGTCAAGTTAAAGCAAGCGAATCGGAGAGAGAAAGCAACAGCGACAGTGCAAAGAGCAGCAACACACTAGCAAAATAAAAGCCTATGTCATAGAGAAGGCTCTCTTAAGTATTCCACGAAGTCGGCTAAAGTATGACAGTGGTGTTCCTTGTTACCAAAACCAAAAAGTTTTTTTTTTTTTTTTTTTTTTTTTTTTTTTTTTTTTTCCGGAGGGACAAAAAAAAAAAGCTGCTATAACATCATACACGGTGGAAGAAGTGTTGATGATGGATTGATGGCTGCATTCACCTTATGTCTTGTATAAAACTTTTTTCATCTGTTCCTCTGTTATCTATTTTCCCTTCAAAGACACATTAGTTCAGCCTATAGAAGCTGAAATCTTGGAATCACCTTTATTATGGTCGATGGATAACTATGCTGCAACTTATAGTTGTTCTTTGTGTAGACTATCTGAGCACTTTTTAAGTTTTGTTTTCCTTTTTTAATTAACGCAGAATGATGAAACTAGAAGCTTTGGAGGTTTTGTTGTAGATTGGGATTCACCACAATCTCAAGACGTGGTTCTATGCAGGAGATGCGAATCAGGGGAGGAAGTTGCTGTTTCTGCTTTATTGGGTGCTGAGTGCTCTAATGAAAATGTTAAGTTTCCCAGGGAAGCTTTCATGAAAGTAGGTGTGAAGAAGCCCGGCTTGAGTTCCGTGCTAGAGTTTGATTGTGTGGCAACTGCACAAGCTGGTGATGGTTGTAACTTTGAAATTCAAAATGTGAACTACATTCCATCATCAGCCCTGGATTCTTCAGCCTTCAAAGGTCCCTCGTTCAGGTACTTTTATCCTCTTAAGCATTGTCGTACAGTTTTGGCTTTGGGGAAGTGGGAGCTCAGCTTTGGACTCATAAGTTTACTGTAGTTGGTTATTCTGATTTTATTTTCCAAATTTGGGAAAACAGCTTGTTGTTTCTTCAAGCCCGTATGCATGTCAAGATGTGCCTTTTCCATGCGTTCTTTATTGCTTATTGTGAAGCTCCTTAAGCTTTCTCCTAGACATGCATGTCGAATTTGTCGAGCCCCGTTCACCTCGCCAAGGTGGTAAAGATATTCAATTTTTGGTCTGCTTAACACTTTTTAAACTATAACAGAAGGTTTTGGTGATGGAGAATTCTGTATTGTACACGGATTGCGTAGATACCACTAAATTTGATGCTTTGTCTTTTCCTTCTCCACGGATTTATGGAAGGGTATTCACTTCCCATTTACCTCTCCTTGATACTAAGTAATTGATGCAAATAAGACTTCAATCCTCAAATATTCCTGATTTTGAATTCTGATGTTCTAGTTCTACCAGACCAGGCCGAAATGGAGGTCGTAAATGATTTTAGCCAACTGCAACCGTTTAGGACTGTCATAGATTGCAGTGCTGGTGAAAGAAAATCTTAAAATTATCCTTGGAAGTACTAGTTCGAGTTTTTAAATTCTAAAGGTGGCATTTAATTTAAGCGCTAGAATGTTTGTGTTTTTATGTTGGCCCCCCTTGTGCATCATGATGGTCTGCTGTCTGAGCATTTCATTTAAACACTTAAAAAACCCTTCAAGGTATCGTTCGAACTATTCGTTTGAGTTTTTGAATGCTTACATCAGTTTCTCGAGATGTTTTTGATGTTGTGCGTCCCTTTTGTTGCTCCAACAATTCGTCTTGGCTTATTTTGTGACAATGTCATGTGTCGCTGGTTGCATTTACTTCAAGAATGGCCTATTCAGTTTCTTGCATCATATTTCTGTTCAAATATTATGAACATTAATGAGTTCTTTTCTTGTGTCCCATATTCAGTTTTTTCAGTTCATTAGATCAGAGACTTCAAGATGAGCTCTACAAATATCTAGAAGCAAGAGGAGTTAATAAAACTTTCGCGGATACGCTCTTACTCCACCTGCATAAAAAGGAGCAAGGTCAATACGTCGATTGGCTACACAAATTGCAAGCTGTTGTAACACCAAGTGATGACGCGGACAACACTGCATGCGAGATATAGATAAAGGACAGCCCGGTGCACTAAGCTCTCGCTATGTGCGGGGTCCGGAGAAGGGTCGGACCACAAACTCTTCTGGTTAGCTTGCAGTTTTTAGCTGGTTTCTGTAAACCCCTTCTTGTTGTACTGAAATAGAGGTTTAATTTAAACGGCTAGATACAACTGCGTACTGGAATTATGAAAAGGTTCAAGAACTGTAAGTTGAGTGGAACATACATTACTTTGTTGAAAGAGAGGAAGGTGCTTAAGCAAATTTTATCACCACTGCACCAATAAAAGGGCAGTCTGGTGCATAGAGTATTCTGTAGTCATGCAGGGTCGGGGAAAGGGTCGCACTCTAAAGGGTGTGATGTAGAAATTCTATTCTGATGCAAGCATTCGTGGCTGCTTTCACGGCTCGTACCCGTGACCTATAGATAACATATAGATTATTTTACCATTGTTCCAAGGTTGCCCTTTACCACAAGTCACTATACTATATTTTGTTGGGGGAAAAGGGGTCATTCAATTTTGCTTAAGTATCGCTCAAGGTTTTTCTTTTTTTTGGTTTCCCACCGGTGTCCGATACCCGCATTGGAGCCTGACTATATACAGATTCGCGCCGCATAAGGCCCCACTCGGAGGGAAGCGCTCCCTGGATTTTTCCATACCAAGGGCTCGAACCCGAGACCTCTAATTAAGGGAAGAGCAGTCTCGTCCACTGCATCATATCCTTTGGTGGTTGCACAAAGTCACTTGATGGCAGCGGACGTAATATTTATGATTTTTTTGGTTTGAAAGGCACTTGATTATAGTGGATGCTTAGCTCCGTTTGACCATAGATTTTGCCTTTTTTTTTTTTCAAAGAAAAATTGAAAACATTGTTTGTTTATGAAAGATGATCATGTATGGGAAAAAGAAATCAAAAGATTTCAAGTTTCCAAAAATTGATCTAGGGTATTTTTTGGGTGAAATTTTTTTCTTTCACTCACAAAACTTTAACTTTTCTTCAAATAAAATACATGTCCAAATACAATTTCAACTTTCAAAAATTATTTTTTAACACAATTTTATAAATTTTGTTTTTCAAGTTTCAATCAAATTTATGTCGCTCGCTAATAATATTTGTGACTTAGCAAAGTTGGAGGAAATGTAGAGTAACTTTTTTGTTACAAAAAATTATTTAGTGATTTTATTTACTGACCATCCGGGAAGTTACCTTTCGTATTTCTTTTATTTGGAACACATATTTTTCTTCCTACTTTCAAACAAAAGTTGAATCACTTTTTCTATTTAATGGTCAACGTATTCATAAAATTTAATACACGTCATGTGATGTGACAAATCTAACGTATTTCATGTACTTTCTATCATGAGTTTTTCTCTTTCAGACGTAGGAATTGATCATCATAGTCCTTTAATTTTATCTTTATATTTGTCTACGCTTTAAGATTGATCCAAGAAAAATGTCCTTGCCTTTTTCCGTCATCAACGGGTTTATCACGAAAACTTTATAATAAGAAAACGAAAAACTTTATAATAAGAAAACGACTCAAAAAGGTGGATAGAAAAATAATTTTTTTTTTTTAAATCATGAAAAGGTGGAAGCACGATTTAGATGGTTTGGCCATGTGACGAAGAGAGACACAAACGCTCTGGTAAGGAGCTGTGGGAGGTTGACATTGGAGGACCTTAGGAGAGGTAAAGGTAGGCCGAAGAAGAGTTGGGGGAGGTGATTAGGCATGACATGGATTAACTACAGCTGCCAAGGACACGGCCCATGATAGGAAGGTGTGGAGGTTGAAGATTAGGATAGTAGGTTAGGTAGTCTAGACTATTCATACCGGTTATTACGTTTTTTCTTTAAAGGGTGTGAATGGAAAATGGAAGAGGTACATTTTGGATTGCACCTCTCCATATCACCCTTCCTTTGTCTATAAATTTAGAGGCTTGGCCTCATTTTTGAGATATGAAAAAATCTGGAAAAATTCTCCCCTGTGAGCTATTAAAATCCGTTAGTTAGTTATAATTATAACAGGTGAGTTCGTTAGTGTGTTAGCATTGTGGGGCCCAATATTAGTTGGTTAAGTTAGTGAGTTGGAATTGTATATAAGTTGTAATCATTTTCATTTTCAATATACTGTTCATATTTCTTCTTCTGCAATTCTCTTCTTCTCTCTCGACTTCACCGCCTCATTCTTAAATCCAAACACAAATTGCTTGGATGAATCTGGAAATTGAGCTCAGATTCACCAAGCTCATATGGTATCAGAGCAGTGAAGAGCTATAATTCCGCAAATTTTGTTCAATTTAGCTGAAGTTTCATCGTCGTCTTCCTCGTGAAGCTATAGCTGACGATCATCAATGGCAGCCGAAAAAATTGATCATACACATCCTTTGTTTGTTCATCCCTCAGACACTCCTAGTTCGATTCTGATTCTTGTAAAGCTCTCAGGTTCAGAAAAACTATGGGTTATGGCGTCGTTTAATGCGAATTGCGTTGCAAGCTAAAAGGAAGCTAGGGTTTGTGCTTGGGACATGCAAAAAGGATTCATTTCAATCTGAATTACACGAAGACTGGGAAACATGTAATGCAATCATACTGTCGTGGATCATGAACATTGTGTCTACGGATCTACTTAGCGGCATTGTCTATGCATCCAATGCACGTTTGGTATGGGAGGATCTGAGAGAGAGATTCGAGTTAGTGAATCGTGTGAGGATATTTCAATTGCATAGGGAAATTGCTACTATTTCGCAGGGAACAGACTCAGTCTCTGCATATTTCACTAGGTTGAAGGAATTGTGGGCTGAGTATGATGCAATGATGCCAGTTCCTAATTCGAAGGAGTATGTTGAACATCTTCAACAGCAGAGGCTAATGCGTTTTTAAGCGGTCTTAATGAGACATATGATCAAGCAAGGCGTCAGATCTTAATGAAGACTGTGGAGCCAACATTGAGTCAAGCTTATGCATTAATTATAGAAGATGAGAGTCAGAATTCTAGTGCACATTCAATCATACCAAACAAAGGAGATCCAGTTGTTATGTAAACAGGTAGAGGACAGATGACTATGCAGAATAACAGATGACTATGTACTTGTTGCTCACTGTCTTCCATGTCTATTGTATTTCATCATATTTTGTCACACGTTGTATTGTCGGACCTTAGTAAGATTCTTATTTTCCCCCTTGTCGCTACCTCTCTAAGGTTAGGCGGGCGACTTACTGAGTACACGTTGTTTTTGTACTCATGCTGCACTTGCTGTGCATTTTATTGCACAGGTACTTTCATAGCAATGTGGAGGATTCAGATACTTAGGCGAGCTGCACCATCCGGAGGCGATTCGCAGTTGGCAGAGTCACCTTCTTATTGTGTTTATTCATTTTTAAATTTTCTAGTCCAATTGTATTTCGGACAGGCTTGAAGTGATTGTATAACTTCTTAGAAATTTCTCATGTACTTGTGACACCGGGTTCTGGGGACGTGTTGGGATTTATTTCATTAAACTGAATTGATGTGCTTTCGTATTTAAGTTTACCAAAATTTATTTATTTGATTATGAAATGCAAGAAAAGGTAACGATTTCGAGGATGTTAAAAACTGGAAAGTTATTTCAATTAACTAATGTTTGGATTTCCTGACCTTGTGTCTGGCGCCATCACGACCTTAGGGATTTTGGGCCGTGACATAAATGCCAAAGGACAATTACTTCCTTTGGACCAGATTTTCTGACATTCTTGTTGGAAAGTGAGCCTCAAACATTTAAATAAGCAATGTCTTGCTCGAAAGCACAATGTTATAAAGAGGTAGTCAATAGTGAGACATAACCCGTATTAAGTAATCATATTTGGTAATTGGTTGATCTTCCTCCAGGAAATAAACCTTTTGGTTCTAAGTGGATTTTCAGAAGGAAAATGAAAGCTGATTGTACTATTGACAAATATAAGGCAAGATTAATTGCCAAAGGATTAAGACAACGAAAAGGTCTTGATTACTTTGACACAACTCACCGGTAACGAGAATTACATCTATTTAGATGGTAATAGCATTAGCCACCGTGTATGATCTTGAAATCCATCATATGGACGTAAAGACAACCTTCTTAAATAGAAATTTGGAGGAAGCAATTTATATAGAACAACCTGAAAGGTTCGTGGTTCCTTGAAAAGTAAAGAAGCGTGTCGGCTTGTTAACTCACTTTACGAACTAAAACAAACACTCAAACAATGGCATGCGTTTTGACTAGAAAATGTTGTCAAATGGTTTCAAACTAGTGTATTTACATTAAGAATACCCTAAATTATGTAGTTATTGTTTGTTTATATATGAATTATATGTTGATAAAAAAGGCACATGAAACATGTGAAATGTGGGGGCATTTAGCTTATGCATAACAAAAACTATTGCTAGACGGGATGCATATATTATCTAAAAAAATTAGATGATATGATTCTTCGAACCCCACAAATCCTTAGGGATATTGATACGGTAGTCAGTGAATTCATTACTTGTTCAATCTTAGTGATGATTAGTGATGAAACTACAATTTTGAAAGTTGTTTACGTGCCGCTCCAGAAATGATTTGTTCTTTCTTGAACATTTATAATGTTTAAATCTTTTATGAAAGGGTGTCACCTGGAAGGCTGTGACTTTTCATGAAAGTACGTTCATATATTTTGTATAAACACGACGTTCACGAACGAATGTATTGATACGTTGTTCTATAATGAGGTGAATCAACTGACGAACATGAAATTGGATTTGTTTCATGAATGGAGGTGCTATAATTTACTTGAAACGACGGAGTGATTGACAAATGTGTTATATATTTAAAGGTTGTGGCCACAATTGATGCCAATCATTCTAGTTGTTGTTATAATATATGATTGATGCATTAAGTGTAGTCAATAATTTGATATGCAATTGAAAGTCGAGACGTATTAGTCTACGACATAAGGAAGTTCGCATTGAACTTTCATGACAATGAAACAAGTCTTGAAATATACTCAAAATTATGCTTTTGTCACGCCCCAACCTCGGGGAGCGCGACCGGCGCTCAGCCGAGTGAACGCGGTCGATCAAGCCTATTAGACTCTTCCTACCCATCTCATTCATGATTTAAAAAGGGGGCACTTTAGCATTAGTTAAACAAGGGAATGAACGGATGTACATCTACATATACATATAAACATTGCTAGTTCATTTTCATTATATCCATTATACCATAGTTAAACCTCCAAAAGTGCATACAGTTTACAATCTGGTGGGAAAGGAGTTTCAAAATACAATATGATCCCTTGACCCATCAAATACCCATACATAACCCACATAACGTCTACGGAGCCTCTAAAGATACAAAAGATAGATATGACCATGTCGGTGACAAGGCCTCGGCTATACCTCAAAACGTGGTAAATTATGTCAAAAGAAGAACTACATGACCCCTGGAAGAAATGGGGTCTCACCAAGAGTGCTGCAAGGAGGATGCGCCACTATCTGTAGCTGGCACTGTCTTCTAAGGAACCACCTACATCCATTCAAAGATGTAGCGCCCCTGGCAAAAGGGACGTTAGTACTGTCGAATAGTACTAGTATGTATAATCAAATACTATCTCCTTAGAAAGATCAATAATGCAAGAGGAAGCAATCAAGAAATCAATGAGAAGCATAGTCAATACAACGACATCAAATAAGGAATCACATAAGCTTTCAAGTGAGACTGCTATAATTATAATTTGGGCCATTACTAGAATTAACACCTCATTATTTACAATGCCACCGTACTTGTATACGGAGTCTGATCATGACCCGATTGGCTAGGTCATTTCCCTTGGAGACATTTTTCCACAATATCAATTCTTGTTTCAATTTCTGGTTCAGTTCACAGCACAATACCACCATGTGTGCGGCATGGTGTCCGATCACGTCCCGATCGGCTAGGCTGTCTTACTCAAGACATTTTTCCCTTTCTCATCAATCATCTCATTCCTTATTCCGCACACACATATTTCAAGTATTTAAATTCTAGTGGCCACAATTGTTAATTCATGCCTGGCACTTGGACGCATTTCATAATTCAAGTGTTTTTCACATGTTTCACATTATTAACAATTTCATCAACAAGCCTTTCAATTCAAGATATCAAGTACACATGCGAGAAAACATGAATCATGAACATATAGAGGTTGTCACATACTTTGGTAATTTAACACATGTTCCGTAACTTCAATACATCACTAAGTAACAACATAGCTTAACGGGGAGCATTCGAATACACGTTACACATAAAGTTTTTAAAACACAAGCACATTTGAAATGTAATCTCCTACATCAATCAAGATTAAAGCTTACACCAATTGTAGGGGCGCCATGGGAGTTCAATTTCTAAGAAGAGGGGGTTTTATCCATACATACCTCAATTGAGATTTCCTTAATCCCTACAATGTTTCAGAATGTTTGCAACTTCAATCTATTTTAGCAATGCAGCACAATTGAACCCATAATTAGGGAAAATGATCATAATCCTAGCTCACTTGAGCATTTTATCAAGCATCATGTGTTCATTAAGTTTTATGGTCTTTTTATGGAAAATTACCCCCGCCCATACCCCATTCCTCTCTATCATTGATTTACAATTCCCCCACATCTCCTAAGGACACATGCATGCAATAGAATCACCCTCATCCCCATATTATCTCACCAATATCCCATTATAGCTATGTTTGGAATTAAGAGCCGGGGCGATGAAGTCTTACCCTTAGGATGAAGAATTTGGTGCCTTACTTGAATATCCTCAAATCTTTAAGTGATAATTAAAGAGAGTTGATGAAGATTAGGCCCTCCCTCTAGAACTCCCCCTCCCTCTCTCTAGAAAATATCATAAGTGAGCTTAATCTGGTCTAAAAGAGGTGTTTTATCGGAATTGGATTAGGTTTAAAATAATAAAAATGGGTGCCCCGACACAGGTATGTGGTCGCATATGCGACCGCATAATGGATATTCGGTCCGTAAAGTGACTGCAGAAATAGCCCTCAGGGGCTTGAATTTTCTGATCGTGTATACGACCAGTATGTGGTCCACATACTTGTTCCGCGGTCTCATAATGCACCACAAAACTCCCTTCGCAGAAAACAAAGAGAAATTATGCGGCCAATGTGCGGTCCACATAATGGCGGTCGCATAATAGACCGCAAAGCTGGCCTCAAATTGGCCAAATTTTCTGCTTCACTTTGCGTCCATTATGTGGTCTGCAGAGTGATTATGCGGCTGCATAATGGGCCGCAAAACGCACACATTTTAAAAATATTTTCCTTAAATCAAAAAGTGTATTGTTCAATCCAAAAAGTCCGAATCAATGCTACAACACATAAATCTAACCTCGGTACCACGAAGTCCCGGGTTTCTAGGCAAAATTTTACGGGGCCTTACAGCTTTGCGCTACAATAAGTATCCCATGATAATAGAGGGGTGTAGATGCAAATTAGATCACTGTTTCAACCGATTATAAACAGACGGTGGAGGAGCGATGTCTTGAAAATCGTCCAAACAAACGTGCATTGACCACTCTACAGTGGAGGCTGAGTTTATAGCCTTAGATAAGGCCGGTGAAGAAGTTGAATGGCTTCTAAAATTTTCTTCAAGATATTTTATTTTGGCCCAAATCATTGGCACGTATATGCATATATTGCGATAGTCAAGCAGCAATAGGAAGGGCTGGGAGCATTATGTATAACGGAAAATCTCATCATATACGACGAAGGCATAAACCCGTTAGGCAACTATTCTCTAGGGGAATTATCATAATTGACTACGTGAAGTCAAGCAATAATGTGTCGGATCCACTTATAAAAGGCCTAACTAGAGAGATAGTTGAGAGATCATCGAGGGGAATGAGACTATGACCGAGGATAAGTCATTGTGGCGGTAACTCTACCTAGAAAACTGGAGATCCTAAGATCTAAGTTCAAGGAACTCAAACAAAGTCATTAATGATGGTTCAACATTGTCGAATCAAATTTCTTTTTGGTCCATTATCGTGATGAGACAATGTCCAGTTACAAGGATAAAGCATTAAGGCTATTTTTTTATATGGGTTATATCGAATAGTGTATCTACGGGATAACACGTTTAGGAATCACCTATGTAACTGTGAAGTGTAAGCCGCTTAAAGGAGAATTCTGTAAGGCCAATTCTCTACACATTTATGAACCATGTGGTGTTCATGGCTGAAACGAACACAACAATGAGAACTAAAGACGGTTAATAGTTGATTATGTGACTTATGGTTGTCTAGGTACACACCAAAGTTCGACGATTCAAAGATATCAAATCTATCGATTGACCGAGTATATCCGACATAACTTCACTACGAAAAGTTCAAAGGGAAACCTACTTATCCTGATGCGATTAATCCTTACTTACGAATCACACAGTATATTTCATGCATATTTTTCACATATGTCCATTCCCCATTCATGTGGGGGTTTGTTACGTTTTTTCTTTAAAGGGTGTGAATAGAAAATGGAAGAGGCACCTTTTCAATTGCACATCTCCATATCATCCTTCATTTGTCTATAAATTTAGAGGCTTGGCCTCATTTTTGAGATATGAAAAAATCTGGAAAAATTCTCCCCTTCTACGTTGTTGCATTATTTTTCCAAATAAGCAAATGTCAAGTGTGATTTGCTCCGTTTGTTGAGTTCGGCGAAGTTATGTAATTTCGATTGCCAATATTACAGAATAGTTTTTTCCGTTCTATCCTGGGAAGAAGTAATCCATAACCTTGGGCAACAGTGAGGGGATTAAATTCCTTAAGGACACACAAGCAACTTGTGGGCTCGAAAATTATTTTACAATTTGTTTATTGAACTAACGTTCTTCCTTCTCTGATTTTCTGATTTTGAACACATATTATCAACAGTAATGTTAGTACGTACTCTCGTATTTGGTTGGTAGTAGGCTTATTTGATAACGGTAGGTTAGATCGCATTTTTTTTTCATCTTACTATCTTGTTGTATATGCTGCTTTAATATGATTTTTCGGTATTGTCCCGTCTTTTTCTTGTTATTATTGTAGTACTTATGCTTGCCTGAGTTGAGAGTCTATTGAAAACATCATCTATACCTCCACAAAGGTAGGGGTAATGCCACGACCCAAATTTCCAACCTTAGGGATCACGATGGCGCCTAACACCACACTTGCTAGGCAAGCCAATGTTAAAACTTATTTAATTAATTTCTACTAAAGTCTATTTAATTTTAACAGGTCAATTAAAAAAAATAAACTAAATTTGTTAATTCCAATGCACAAATTCACGAATAGAATAATAAATGAATAAATAATCCAAACCACGAACTAAATATATAACTATCAGACTGCCCCAGGGTCTGGTGTCATAGTTCACGAACTACTAAAGAATACTACAAATATTTGGCTGAAAGAAAACATATGTCTATTTTGAATGAAGTAAATTAGTAAATAACTAATGAGGAGAAGACTCCAGGAATCTGCGGACGCTAGCAGATATACCTCGTGTCTCCGAACGAAAATGCTCCGCTACTAAGATCTTCTAACACTGGCCGGTACCTGGATTAGCACAAAAGAGTGCAGAATGTAGTATCAGTACAACCGACCCCATGTACTGAGTAAGTACCGAGCCTAACCTCGACGAAGTAGTGACGAGGCTACGGTGGGGCGTTAAAAATATGACCTGTGAACAACATATATATAATAAAGCAAGAAAGAAATAATAATAATAATAATAATAAACTCGACAATCAGTAACTTGCAAGAATAAATAAAAGGAACAACTCTGATAACTCTTTTCAGATATCAAGTATAATCGACTCCTCAAAATTTCCAAGTTTCAATTTAAATCACAATAAAAATCAGAGTATGAAAACCTTTTTAATAAAACAAGAGTTTTTCAAATCCTTATTTTTGAAAATTAGTAAAACATAAACATTCACCCTTATCGCTCCTTGTTGCGGCGCGCAACCCGCTTCTATCTGTCTACCCTTATTGCTCTTCCCTATATATATATCACTCTTATTTCTCCTGTTGCGGCATGCAACCCGATCCCACCTGTCCACCCTTATCACTCCTTGTTGCGGCGTGCAACCCGCTCTCACCAGACATATCATATCAGTTTATTTATAAAAACTTTCACAATTCAGGCCAAGACTTTCACAACATTTTTATATCAACAATTCTAAACAGAAGCTGTAAAACTCAAAAACTTCATCAATTATCATTTCATAACGAAGTCAACCGGAATTTATATACATATTGTAACACTGACAACCAGCTCAATCCTTATGTAACATAAAAAAACCAAGAGAATAGCCAACACTTCCAAATTACTTGAACAATGCTTAACAATGAATCAACGAATCCAAATAGACATATAAACCTCAATGATCATGAAACAATTAAGCCCGGGAAACGGGGAAGGATCATGTTTAACAGAAAATTTGGTGGTGCATAGATACTCGTCACCTCACCTATACACCACACACATGCGAATTCACATAGCATTTAAGTTGGGGGATACCTATTCCCTCAAGTCAAAGTTAAATCAAATACTTACCTCAATTTCGTAGGCCACGCACTGCCCAATTACCACTTTTCTTTTCGAATTTTGCTCTAACCTGCTCGAATCTAATCATAATTAGCTCAATATCATTAATTAAGGCTAAAGGAAGTAACTTTACTGAAAATTTATGATTTTCCTAAGTTTTTTCAAAAAAAGTTAAAACCCAACCCCGGGCCCGCTTGGTCCAAACTCGGGATTCTGACCAAATTACGTTTACCCATTCACCCCGATCCCGAATATGCAATTAGTTTCGAAATCTGACCGCAATTCGAGGTCAAAATTTGATTTGTACAAAATTTCCTAATTCTACTCAAACCCTCAATTTTTACCATAAAAATTCTTGATTTTGGATTGAAAAATGATGAAAAACATTGGGCAATTGAAAGAAAATAGTTAAATGAACACTTACCGATGATTTTGGAAGAAAAAGCCTTGAGAAAATCGCCCTAGGTCTTCTACCTTTGTGAAAATAAGAATAAAAGGGCTGGAGTTCTAATTAATAAGAACTCCCTGCCCGACCCTCGCACCTGCGGTGCTTGGGTCGCACCTGCGCTTGAGCACGTGCAGAAGTTCTTCCGCTTCTGCAGAAAAGGGAAATGGCCATTGAGGCCTCACCTGCGGACAATTGTACGCTTATGCGGTCCCGCTTCTGCGCATGAAGTCCGCATCTGCGGAAAAAAGGGGAAGTTGGCCTGGTCACACCTGTGGCCTTCCTCTCGCACTTGCGGCCCAAGGTTCGCACGTGCAGGCACAGCAAAACTGGTGCACCAGCAGATTTTACAAGTTTAAAAACATCCCGAAGCCTATCTGAAACTCACCCGAGCCCTCTCTAAACCAAACATGCACGCACGTCTAAAAAATCATACGAACTTGCTCGTGCGATCAAATCATGAAAAAATATTTAAAACTATGGATTTAACCTCAAAACTCATCATTTTTCTCAAGAACACTCAACTTTCACTATTTTTCAACCGGACGTCTGAATCACGTCAAATCAACTCCGATTCTTTTCAAATTTCACATATATGATGTAAATATCATAACAAACCTGTATCGAGCTCCGGAACCAAGATACGCACCCGATACCAACAGTTTCATACATTAGCTCATTTCTTTATTTCATTAAATATCCAGCAAAACAATTTCTTTCAAAAAATGATTCTACGGCTAGGGACCTCGGAATTCAGTTCCAGGCATACGCCCAAGTCTCATATTTTACTACGGACCTCCCGGGATCGTCAGAACATAGATCCGGGTCCTTTTACTAAAAATTTTGAACAAAGTCAACAAAACCCAAGTTTTAAATTCCAAAAATTACTATTTCTCATATTTTCACATAAAAGCTTTCTGGCACGTCCTGACTGTGTATGCAAATCGAGGTAAATAAAATTAATCTTTTTAAGGCTAACGAGCCTGGAATGGAGTCTTAATTTATAAGATGACCCTTTGGGTCATCACAATATCCACCTCTAAAACAAACGTTCGTCCTTGATTGGACATAGAAAATAATCTGAACTGGCAAACAAGTAGGGATATCTACTCTGCACATCCGACTCGGACTCCCAAGTAGCTGCCTCGACAGGCTGACCCCTCCACTACACTCGAACTGAAGGGTAAATCTTTGATCTCAACTGACGAACCTGTCGGTCTAGAATGGCTATCGGCTCCTCCTCATAAGTCAAATCTTTGTCCAATTGGACAGGTCTGAAATCTAACACGTGGGACGGGTCACCATGGTATTTCCATAGCATAGATACATGAAAGACCGGATTAACTGAGGATAACCCTGGTGGCAACGCAAGTCTATAAGCTACCTCCCCCACTCTATCAAGAATCTCAAATGGTCTGATATACCTAGGGCTCAACTTGACCTTATTCCCAATTCTCATGACACCCTCTATGGGTGATACACGAAGTAATACTCTATCTCCAACCATGAATGCCACATCCCGAACCTTACTGTCCCCGTAACTCTTTTTCCTAGACTGAGTTGCACGAAGTCGATCCTGTATAATCTTGACTTATCTAAGGCCTCTTGAACTAAGTGTGTACCCAATAACCGAGCCTCTCCCGGCTCAAACCACCCAATTGGCGATCTACACCGTCTACCATATAATGCCTTATAGGGAGCTATTTGAATGCTCGACTGATAACTATTATTGTAGTCAAACTCCGCTAATGGCAAGAACTGATCCCAAGAACCTCCAAAGTCAATAACACAAGTGCGGAGCATATCCTCTAAAATCTGAATAGTACGCTTGGACTGCCCGTCCATCTGAGGATGAAATGATGTGCTCAGATCAACTCGGGTACCCAACTCTCGCTGAACTGCCCTCCAAAAGTGCGAGGTAAACTTCACACCTCGATTAGAAATGATAGACACGGGCACACCGTGAAGGAGAACAATCTCTCGAATATATATCTCTGCCAACCGCTTCGAAGTGTAAGTACTTGCCACTGGAATGAAATGTGATGATTTAGTCAAACTATCCACAACAACCCAAACGGCGTCGAACTTCCTCTGAGTCCGCGGGAGTCCAACAACGAAGTCCATATTGATGCGCTCCCACTTCCACTCAGGAATCTCTATCTGCTAAAGTGAACCATCGGGTCTTTGATGCTCATATTTCACCTATTGGCAATTCAAAAAACGAGCCACATAAGCAAAAATATCCTTCTTCATCCTTCTCCACCAGTAGTGTTGTCATAGGTCTTGGTACATCTTGGCAGCACCCTGGTGAATAGACTTAGAACTGTGAGCTTCTTCAAGAATTAACTCACGAAGGCCATCAACATTAGGCACACATATACGACCATGCATCCTCAAAACACCATCATCTCCAACTGTAACCTTCTTGGAACCACTGTGCCGAACTGTGTCCCTAAGGACCATCAAGTGCGGGTCACCATCTTGTCGATCTCTTATACGCTCGAATAAGGAAGACCGAGCAACTGTACAAGCTAGAACATGGCTGGGCGAAATATCCAACCTCACGAACTGATTAGCCAACATCTGAATGTCTAAAGCTAACGGTCTCTCACCAACTAGGATACATGCAAGACTGCCCATACTTACTGCTTTCCTACTCAATGCATCGGCCACCACATTAGCCTTTCCCGGATGATACAATATAGTGACGTCATAATCTTTCAATAACTCTAACCATCTCCTTTGTCTCAAATTAAGATCTTTTGCTTGAACAAGTACTGGAGGCTACTATGATCCGTGTAAACCTCACATGGCATGCAAGAAAGATAGTGCCTCCATATTTTCAATGCATAAACAATGGCTGCCAACTCTAAGTCATGGATAGGATAATTATTCTCGTGAATCTTCAACTGTCGAGACGCATATGATATCATCATGCCCTCTTGCATCAATACTGCTCCTAATCCAACACGGGAAGCATCACAACATACCGTGAAATACCCTGAACCTGATGGTAACACCAATACCGGTGCTGAAGTCCAGGTTGTCTTGAGCTTCTGGAAGCTCGACTCACACTCATCTGACCATTTAAATGGGTCACCCTTATAAGTCATATCATCATTGGAGCTGCTATAGATGAGAACCCCTCCACAAAACGACGGTACTATCCTTCCAAACCCAAGAAGCTCCTGATTTTTGTGGCTGAAGTGGATCTAGGTCATTCTTGACTGCCTCTATCTTTTTAGAATCTACTTGAATACCCTATGTTGATACGACGTGACCCAAGAAAGATACTGAATATAACCAGAATTCACACTTTGAAAATTTTGCATACAACTGATTATCCCTCAAGGTCTGGAGTGCTATACGGAGGTGTTGTTCATGCTCCTCATGACTGCGGGAGTATATAAGAATATCATCAATGAAAACAATTACGAAGGAATCCAGATAAGGCTTGAAAACTCGATTCATCAAATCCATAAAGGCTGCTGGGGCATTAGTCAAGCCAAAAGACATCACCAAAAATTCATAGTGCCCATACCTTGTCCGAAAGGCTATTTTAGGAGAACATCGGACGCCCTAATGTTCAATTGATGGTAGCCCGATCTCAGATCAATTTTTGAAAACACACTGGCACCCTGAAGCTGATCAAATAAATCATCAATTCTCGGTAACGGATACTTATTTTTTATAGTAAATTTATTCAACTACCGGTAATCTATACACATTCTCATTGATCCATCCTTCTTCTTTAACAAAACCGGTGCACCCCAGGGCGAGACACTAGGCCTGAAAAAACCTTTATCAATAAGGTCTTACAACTGTTCTTGCAATTCTAGTGGGGCCATCCAGTATGGAGGAATAGAAATGGGCTGAGTTCCCGGAGCAACATCAATACAAAAATCGATATCTCTGTCGGGTGGCATCCCCGGTAGGTCTGCAGGAAACACTTCGGGAAACTCCCGAACACTAGGCACTGACTCTATTGGAGAAATATCGGCATCATAATCACGGATATGAGCCAAGTAAGACAAAAATCCTTTATCAGCCATGCGACGAGCCTTGGCATAAGAAATCACTCTGCTGGGAGAATGACCAGGAGTCCCTTTCCATTCTAACCGAGGCAAACCCGCCAAAGCTAAAGTAACTGTCTTGGCGTGACAGTCCAAGATGGCATAATAAGGTGAAAACTAATATATGCCCAATATGACATCAAAATCGACCATGTCAAGAAGCAAAAGGTCTACAATAGTTTCAAGACTCTCAATAATGACTATGCACGAACAATCTACAATAATAGCATCCCCCACGGGCATAGACACATAAACATGGACACTCAAAGAATCGCGGGGCACAACCAAATACGAGGCAAAATAGGATGACACATAAGAATAAGTAGACCCCCGATCAAACAAAACTGAAGCATCTTTATTTAAAATTGAAATGGTACCTGTGATAATTGCATCGGAAGACTCCGCCTCGTGTCTGGATGAAAATGCATATAATTGGGGTTGGGCCTACCACCCTGAACTGCATCACCGGGAGGACCTCTGACAGGTGGTCCTCCACCTCTATCGGGCTGGCCACCACCTCTAGCGGGCTGGCCTCCACCTCCAACATGTTGACCTCCACCTCTAACATTCTGACCTCTACCTCTGACTACCTGATCCCTACCCCTGGCTGGCTGGGCAGGTGGTGCTGCAGCTGGTGCCGGAACTATAGCATGAGAATTCTGGTACTGAGGCTAATTACCCAAAAATTTTGGACAAGATCTCTGAATGTGTCCATACTCACCACACTCATAACAACCATCCTGATACTAAGGCTGACCCTGACGAACCGGCTGACCACGATAATAACTCTGAAGAGGAGGTGCTCTGATAAGGGCTGACTGACCGGAATAAGGCAAGTAAGAGCCACGACCACCTGAGGCACCATTGGACGTCTGAAGTGCTGATTAAATGGCCTGGAAGAATGGCCTCTACCCGGAGTATCTCCGCCCCTAGACGAGGCACCGCTGAATCTACCGGAATGGCAAGGTCTCTTGTCTGACCCCTGACCTCCCATCTCGAGAACCATCTCAACTCTCCTGGCCACATTGGCCGCCTCCTGAAATGAAATCTCAGTCCCCGTCTCCTTAGCCATCTGCAACCTGATGGGCTGGGCAAGGCCCTCAATAAATCTCCTAACCCTTTCTCTCTCAGTATGCAACAAAAGAATAGCATGTCGAGCCAAATCCACAAAACGGTTCTCATACTGGGTAACTATCATGCCACCTTGCTGAAGGCGCTCAAACTGACAATGCCTCTCTTCTCTAGTAGTGATAGGCAAAAATTTCTCCAAAAAGATGTGAGAAAACTGATCCCAAGTCAGAGCAGGAGACCCAACTGGTCTAGTCAACAAATAATCCCTCCACCATTTCTTGGCGGAACCAGTCATCTGAAACGCAACGAAGTCGACCCCATTGGTCTCCAAAATACCCATATTACGAAGAACCTCATGAAAACTGTCCAGATATTCCTGAGGATCCTCTGAAGTAGCACCACTGAAGTGAACAGGGAAAAGCTTGATGAACCTGTCCAATCTCCACAAAGCATCGGTGGACATAGTGTCACGACCCATTTTCGGAGTCGTGATGGTGCATGTCGTGGAACCAGGAAAGCCACCCATTTTAACTAACTAAATACAATTTCCAATATAATACCTTTTTAAACAAGTCTGAAATCAATAATAATAATACTAAATCCAATATTTTTGGGAAACCAGTTTATGAAATTCAAAAGACCAAATCCTACCAACCCCGGATCCAGTGTCACACAGTCATGAGCTGCTAATACTTAATACAACCAAAAGAAATGACTAACATAGTCTGAAAATAAATACGACATGTAGAAAGGAAAGAGAAGACGAGATCACGGTCGTCAGCTGCTACCTCATCAACTCTGATGAAACCGTTGTGCTCACTGACCCGAGATGAATTTCGCTGTACCTGGATCTGCACACAAGGTGCAGGGAGTAACGTGAGTACACCAACTCAGTAGTAACGAAGCCAAACTACGGGCTGAGAAGTAGTGACAGACTAAACCTCCGAAAATTCAAACAACAGTATATAAATTGGACATGACAGTAATATATCAGGAAATAAACACGATGCATCAAGATATGTCTGTAACTCTGCATACTAGTATGAATGCATATAGAACCAAGAATAATGTATACTCAGTAATCACTCTCTCATAAGGTGGTCCACTCAGTACTAGAATACGGCCTTCCGGCCCAGGGAAGTCCATCCTGGATATTACATAAACACAAGTGACACAGTCACCAAGTACTGAGGAAAAAGGCCGATCCAGCCCCTACGGAGAAATCCATCTCCGGAACTTAATAACCACAGAGGAATCCATCTCCGGAACAGAATACTCGAACAAATCCATGCCCAGGGAAATTCATCCCTCAATATCTGCTTCTGACAAGATCCATGCCTAGGGAAGATCCATCCCTCAATATATCTGCTTCGGACAAGATCCAGGCCCAGGGAAGATCCATCCCTCATCATCAATGCGCTCACTGGGGGTGTAAAGACTCCGGAGGGGCCCTAGTGGCTCAAGCGCCATATCAAGCCAACGAAGGCATGATTTTAATATCACTGCAGTGTGCAGTCCATTCTCATAACTATCTCAATAACAGGCTCTCGACCTCGCTCAGTCATTACTCATCAGCCTCACTCACAAGGATCACAAATGCCTCCATCAGCCCGAAACAATGATAAGTATGCATGTAATTAACAATACTGAAACTGAGGTATGAAATGATATGCTATAATAGGACTGAGTATATGACATCAAATAATCACCAAATGAGATAGCAATATATGACCACTCGGGTCTCATCATTTCCGTCGTGAAGCCTAGCATTTATACTTAACATGATTTCTAACATGTTCACAATTTACACATTAATAGGAGCACAGATATCATCATGGAATAATCACTAAGCGGTGTCATGGGATAAGCCAGGCCACAAATACTCGGTGCACGCCCTCACGCCCATCCCTTGGCATGTGTGTCACCTCAACAATAGTCATAAATCATTTAGCTCGGGGTTTCGAACCCTCATAGCCAAGTTTGGAAACGTTACTTACCACAAAACCGGCTAAAATACTATTTCGCAGTGCCTTTACCTCTAAATCCGGCCTCCGAGTGCTCCAAATCTATCAAGTTAAGATTTTTATCATCAAATTATGCTTAAGGAGTGAATTCCAATCGAAAAATATCAATTTAGCTCAAAAACCCGAATTTGGTCAAAACCCGACCCCCGGGCCCCCATCTCGAAACTCGGAAAGTTTTATACAAAACTGTTCTTCACTGTCTCACGAGTCCGTACATATAAAGAACACTAAAATCGGAGTTCGTTTGACCCCTCAAATAAATCCCTAAAGGTCTCAAAATCTCAAGCCCTAAACCCACCTTCTTCTACTGATTTTCGTGACTTTAACACTGATATTATGTTCTATAATCATCCATAATTGAGTTTCAAGGTCCAAAATACGTACCTCTATGAAGAACAATGATTTTCCTCTTCAAAAATCACCCCCAAAGTTCTATGTCCGTACAAGAATGGTGTAAAAAGGGCTTAAGTCGTGTAGGGTTTTAATTATACCTTCTGCCCAGGTGTTCCGCACCTGCGGCCCCTAACTCGCACTTGCGGTCAAAACAACCGCACCTGCGACTTTTCATTAAACGGCCCAACTCCGCACCTGCGATTGACCTCCCGCGCCTGCGGCCTTGCAAGTGCGGCAACTTACTCGCACCTGCGAAAACTTCTCACCCAGCCAATCTTCCGCAAGTGCGAAAATCACTGTGGGAAAATTTCAGCAGCTGTTTGCTGCATTTTTTTTTCAACTCCGAATTTCCTTTAACCATCCGAAATCAATCTCGAGCCCCTCGTGACCCCAACCAAAGTTACCAACACATCATAATTGATTATTCAAACTTAGTTGCACTCTCGAAACACCAAAACTAACATCAAAACACCAGATTTACATCGGATTCAAGCCTAAGAACTTTGAAATTTCTAAAATCCATCAACGGTGCCGAAAAAATATCAAAAACAACTCCGATTGACCTGAATTCTGCAGACATATCCAAAATGTCATTACGAACCTGTTCCAACTTCCGGAATTCCATTCCGACCCCGATAGACTATTTTCCACTGCCGACCGGAAATCACCAAAAACTAACTTTCGCCAATTCAAGCCTAATTCTACACCGGACATCACAAAAATATTTCGAGCACACTCCTAAGTCCCAAATCCTTCCTCTAACGAAGCTATCCGAGCCATAAAATCCGCATTCCGAGGTCGTTTACCAAAAAATCAACTCTCAGCCGACTTTTCCCATTATAAGGATATCTTTTAAAGACTAAGTTACTGAATTCTCATTTAACCATTCCGATTTCAAGCCTATCGACTCTAACACATCGATAATAGAATAACCAACTGATGCGAGACTAAATTGCATAGTTTAACATGTGATATACCTTACATTTTATGCGCA
>ML389088.1:736-20535 GCA_005239525.1 Nicotiana knightiana
TTACTTTTAGACTTAAAGGAAACTATAAAAATAAGAAAACTCAATATTTACACTATAATTTAAATTATACAAAAAAATATATGTAATAGTTTACTTATTAAAATTCTAATTAAAGATACTCTATATATTAAAAGATTCTATATATATATATATATATATATATTCACACTTTAAGAATATGAGTATTATTATTATTTATTTATTTATTTTAATTAAATAAAATCTACTAAGTGTAAGATAAAAGCTTAAAACATTAATATTAGGCCTAAAAGGAATATTTACACTAAAATAGTATAACATTTGAGTGTGGTCAAAAATTAGTTGTTCACAACTATAACCAACCAAAATCTAAAACACAATACTTTAGCAAAAAAGTAAATAACTTTAATGAATTAAATATACTCTGGCATGGCACTAAATTATTAAATAACTAAATATACTCTGAAGAAACTAAATTACTTTAACAACTAAGTGTAATCTAGTAGGGACATAAACACATGCTAACTTGTATTTAATAAATAAAATATAAATTCCAAACCAAACCTAGATTCACATACCTTTTTCCTAAAATAAATATGGAAAATTATCTCTCATATCTTCATCGACCTCCCACATAGCCTCTTTTGAATCATGATTACTCCATAAAACTTTTACCGATGTTATATATTTTGTTCTCAACTTTCTTACTTGCCTATCGAGAATTTCTATAGGTACCTCTTCATAAGTCAAGCCTTCTTTAATTTCTATGGTATCGGCAGGTATTATATGCGACTCATCATGAATGTACTTTCTAAGCATAGACACATGAAAACCAGGATGAAAAGAGGACATCTCAACGGGCAGCGCTAGCTCATAAGCCACGTTACCTTTCTTTTCTAGAATTTCATAAGGTCCGATAAATCTAGGACTAAGTTTCCCTTTTTTACCAAACCTCATAACTCCTTAAATTGGTGAAACTTTCAAAAACACCTTGTCACCAACCATGAAATCTAAGTCACGATGTCTCTTGTCAGAATAGGACTTTTGACGGCTCCAGGCCGCTTTTAGTCTTTCTCTAATTAGCTGGACTTTCTCTAAGGCCTCACAACAAACTCTGGACCAATCAACGGCACCTCTGCTGGTTCAAACCAACCCACTGGAGACCTACATCTTCGCCCATACAACACTTCATAAGGAGCCATACCAATGTTGACTTGATAGCTGTTACTGTAAGCAAATTCTATAAGTGGCAAGTGATCATCCCAATTACCTCCAAAATCTATAACACATGCTCGCAACATATCTTCAAGAGTCTGAATGGTCCTTTCTGCTTGACCATCAGTCTGTGGATGGAAAGCGGTGCTCAAATTGACCTTCGTACCTAATCTTTTCTGAAATGCCTTCCAAAAATGCGTTGTGAATTGAGGGCCTCTATCAGATATTATTGAAACTGGAGTTCCATGCAATCGGACTATTTCTTTAATGTACAACTGCGCATACTGCTCTGCGGAATCTATCGTCTTTACTGGTAGGAAATGCCGGACTTTGTAAGTCGGTCTACAATAACCCAAATTGAATCATGCTTACGGTATGTGCGAGGTAGACCTACTAAAAAATCCATATTAATCATCTCTCATTTCCACTGTGGTATCTCTATATCTTCAGCTAGGCCACATAGCCTCTGATGCTCGGCTAACTTGTTGGTAATTCAAACATTTAGCCACATGATCTGCTACTTGCTTCTTCATGCCTTTCCACCAATACAACTCTTTCAAGTCCGGATACATTTTGGTAGCACCTGGGTGGATAGAGTACCTCGAACTGTGAGCTTCTTCCATTATGGCCTTCCTAAGACCATCTACATCAGGAACACATAACCGATAATTCAACTTCAAAACTCCGCCACCTCCTAGAGTGAAAGCAGTGATTGCTTTGTTTATAACTCCTTCTTTTAACTTTACTAAGTACAGATCTTCGTCTTGCTTAGCCTTAACATGCACAACTAGAGAGGATTGCGCTAAGGCATAAGCAGTTATAACTTCTTCTTCGGTCTCATCCAATCTAATTCCATCATTTGCCAGTTTTTGAATTTCTCGACCCAAAGTTCACCTTTGTACTTCAAGATGGGCCAAGACACCCATTGACTTCCTACTAAGTGCATCTTCTACCACGTTAGCTTTGCCCAGGTGATAAAGGATATTGATCTCATAATCTTTCAATAGCTCGAGCCACCTTCTCTGTCTCAAATTTAATTTTTTTGCTTGAAAATGTACTGGAGGCTTTTATGATCTGTAAACACTTCAGAATGCTTGCCATAAAGGTAGTGTCACCATATCTTAATGCAAACACCACTGCTGCAAGTTCCAAGTCGTGAGTGGGGTAGTTCTTTTCATGATTCTTTAACTGCCTGGAAGCATAAGCAATAAATTTTCCATCTTTCATAAGAACACAACCAAGACCCACTCTGGAGGCATCACAATATATTGTGAACCCACCCGAACCTGTCGGCAAGGTTAACACGGGTGCAGTGGTCAACCTCTTCTTTAACTCTTGAAAACTCTACTCACAAGCGTCTGACCACTGGAACTTAACTGCTTTCTGGGTCAACTTAGTTAATGGAGTTGCAAGTGAGGAAAATCCTTATACAAACCTTCTATAGTAGCCAGCTAACCCCCAAGAAACTTTTGATTTCGGTTGGTGCTGTAGGCCTTGGACAGTTCTTGACTGCTTCAGTCTTCCGAGGGTCTACTTTTATGCCTTCACTAGATACCACGTGGCCTAAGAATGCTACTGACTGCAACCAGAACTCACATTTTAAAATTTTGTCATAACGCTCATTCTCCTTCAAAGTCTGCAAGGCTATCCTGAGGTGTTCGGCATGCTCATCCTTGCTTTTAGAGTATACCAAAATATCGTTTATAAACACAATAATAAATTTGTCAAGGAATGGTTTGAGAACTCTGTTCATGAGGTCCATGAATGCAGCTGGAGCATTTGTGAACCCGAAGGACATTACTAGAAATTCATAGTGCCCGTAGTGAGTTGTAAAGGCTGTTTTAGATATATCTTCTTCTCTGATTCTCAACTGATGGTACCCCGACCTCAAGTCTATCTTTGAAAAGTAATTTGCACCCTGAAGTTGATCAAAGAAATCATCAATTCTCGACAGTGGGTACTTGTTCTTAATGGTAACTTTATTCAACTGTCGATAGTCGACGCACATCCTGAGAGACCCATCTTTTTTCTTGACAAACAGGACCGGGGCACCCTACGGTGAAACACTCAGCCTGATGAAGCCCTTGTCAATAAGGTCTTTCAACTTTTCTCTCAACTCATTATGTTCTGCTGGATCCATCCTATAAAGAGGTATAGATGTGGGCTGCGTGTCTGGCATGAGATCAATGCCAAAGTCTATGATTCTTTCAGGAGGAAGTCCGGGAAGGTCATCTGGGAAAACTTCTGGAAGTTCTCCAATAACTGGCATATACTAAAGAGATGGTGGTTCTGATTCTGGATTAATGATGTGAGCCAAATAGGCGAGACACCCCTTACCGATCATTCATTGTGCCTTAAGGTAAGAAATAAACTTACCTACAAGCGATGTTGAACTACCCTTCCACTCTAAGAATTCTTCATTTGGAAATTGGAACCTGACTATCTTGGCACAACAATCTAACATGGCATAGCAGGAAGATAACCAATCCATACCTATGATCACATCGAAATCCACCATTTCTAACTCTATGAGATTGGCTTTGGTGTTGCGACCTTGGACTGAAACTATACAACCTCCATAGACTCTTGTGACTTTCACTGACTCGCCAACTAGAGTAGATACTAGGAATGGCTCACTAAGTTGCTCCGGTTCTAGCCCGAGGTTAATTGCAAAGAATGGAGTCACATATGAAAACGTTGAACCTGGATCCATTATGGCATAAGCATTATGTGAGCAGACTAAAAGTAAACCTGTAAGAACTTCTGCAGATGCCTCTGCACTTTGACGATCAAGTGTAGCAAACAAATGGGGTTGTCCCCCTCCCTGAGTAACTCGATCTGCACCTCTGCCTGCCTCATACGCGGTCTGATTATGAGAACCACGAGCCTGAGGTGGTGCAACTGCAGTAGTAGAGGAACTAGAAGGACGAGTTGATCCACCCCTGAAATTACGTCGCAACTTTGGGCAGTTGGCCTTTATATGGCGAATGTCTCCACAATGATAGCAACCATGAAACCCGAGCTTGCACTGACATGAATGTTGTCGCTTACATGTTCCATAAAGACCTTGTTGGTGTGAATGTTGCTCAGCATGACTCTGACTATGTGAGGATGATGTCCTAAAATTTTGATTCTGGAAACGAGACTAGCTTCCATAACTCTGAGTATGTCTTAAGGAAGACCCACCACCTGACTGATGACTTGACTGAGTTGGTGCTAATGACTCCATATTATAGGAATTCCGTCCACCTTCATTGGATGTACCATTAAACCTGCCCGCTGTCCGGGCTTTCTTGTTATGCTTTTTTTCTTCTCTCCTTTGTTGTTTGTGTTTTTATAGGTGCTTGGAGAATCCCACAACAGAGGAGAAGGTTGCCATCCCTATTGTTGCAACTGATGTCGTATCCTTAATGTGGTAAGCCAAACCGCCAACAAACCTGCGAATCTTTGTTTTTTCTGTCTTAACCATGTGAGGAGCATGCTTAGCTAACCTTATGAATTCAATGTATTATTCTTGCACACTTTTATTCCCTTGATTTATCTTTTCGAACTCTGTAGCCTTAGCTTCCTTATCCTCTTCCGGGATAAAGTTAGCCATGAAGGCCTTTTCAAATTCTTCCCAAGTAGGCGGACCATCATCTTCATCTCTTTCTTTTTCCCATATCTCAAATCAAGTGCCGACCATATCTCTAAGATGGTAAGCAGCCAGCTCCACAGCTTCATCATCAAATGCTTTCATCGCTCGGAGGACTTTCTTGACGCCCTCCCATCACAACATTGGATATTCATCCGCTATAGAACCATGGAACAATGGAGGACTCAACTTCAAAAATTCTTTCACTCTTGAGGACTAAGAATTGTTCTGTCTATTTGATTGAGGTGGAATCTCATCTTTTCTCTCGTTCTGGTTGTCCATGAAGGCTTTAAACATCTCCATAGCACTGTTGACATCATTAAACATCTGACCCACCTATGGAGATATAGATGTCTGAGCCGGAGCTGTTGTTGGGGGCGGTACTTATCCTGAGGTACTGAATCATCATTCTCCACCCCTTCTTCATGTTCAACCCGGGGTACTTGGACCCCCTTTGTGGATTTACCCCTCCTTTTCTGAGTTGAAGCCTTCTTAGTTCTACCTTGATTCACAATGGTAGCAATAATTTCTTGAGCAGCATCCTGAGTGTCGGTGTCAGAATTGCAAGTACAAGCCATTTCTGCGAGTTTTGGAGAAAAGAATACATTAGATAAATTCTTAGAGGTAGGCTCTACTGCACGATCTAAAGTATGAAATAAAACGAGACTTTTCCTAAATGCTTGTAGCCTCCTATTTATAAGTATGGCGCGCTTCATACCCATAAACAAGACTCTACTAACACGGATTCATAGACCCCTAGGACTCCATAAACCTGACACTCTGATACCAAGTTTGTCACGACCCATTTTCTGAACAAGCCGTGACCGGCACCCGATCACTAAACATGATCGAGCGAACCATCCGTGCTTATCAAATATATTATAACTTCAAACTTTATATGCAAAAAGGAAATATTTTAACCAAATACTTTTGATTAATTTAAATATTTAAACTAAATCAGCTTCAAAAATTTATTCGTAGTAACTACTGAAGGATTGCAAAGTTATTATTTAAAATACCGAAATATTAACCCACCGACTGTGTCTATGAAGCCTCTACTGATAAACTGACGCACTGTTCAGGATATGAGATTTCCTGACCAGTTCTCTAAGTAAACAAAGAAATAGCTAAATAATGACGACTCAAAGGAGTACTCCATGAACAATAGCGGAGCTCACCAATAGCACTGGAAGTGAGAGGAGTCCTAACCCATAGCCTTCTCGCATGCAAAATCGGTTCATATCTTGTAACGCAGACCAACGTAGATTTCCAAAAGAGAACGTCAGTACCATTCAGTTACTCAGTGAGTCTCAACGACAGGGGACAAAACTTTAATAAATATACATTACGAGAAAAGATTCTAAAAGCATGGAAACTTAAAGCTTCTAAGAACAATTCTAAAATAATTGCATAATAGCAGTTTATGAATATTCTAAAAGAAATTCTTTTCTTTTTCTTTCTTATATAAAAAAATACTTTACTTTATACTTTGGGAGTTCCAACTATCCTGATCAATTTCTGTCTTAGTCATCGTGTGATTGGCATGGGTTCGATCCCAACCTGATCGAATAGGCCCAATCCACGAGGTGTCACTCGCTTCATGGTTCTCAGCGATGATGCATCATACCTTAGCCTAGCTAAGTAAATTCTCAGCAACGAGACCCTCGGCTCGTGTGCTCCCTACTTTGGCATAAGTAGTTTTAGGAAGCCAGCACCTTGATTAGGACCCTCGGCCTGGACGATGACCTCTTCTCAGAATAGAGGAAACTCCTAAAAATCTTATCTTTCTAGAACTTCTTCTTGTTACTTTTCAAGTCTAAATCTTGTTTGAAAGTGATACATCAGTATTCATAATAATGTTCATGAGTGTATGCATAACATAAGCATGAAATAAAATTACTCAAAGTATTTCTAAAAGTTCTATCTAACTCTTGAAACTTTAACATGTATGATCATGTAATAAAGCATACAAGTATGAAAAATAGACGATTATACCTCTCGGGTAAAATATATAAGCTTTAAATAGAATATACTTAGTCAACATGTATTCACTCGTTCCAATTAAGCACATGTTGACTCTTTAAAGTATTTTATCAAACACTTTGTGGGCATGTTTTTGTGAGTAGAACCACTTTAGTAAAGGTTTATATCAACTCCCCTCAATTTCTCCTTTAAAGCAACAATGTAAGTTCAAATTCTTGTAAGCAAGTCAACGATCAAATACTATAATAATAAGTCACAATAAGTATTCAACTTTCCCAAAGTATTAATCTTTTCTCAACTCTAAGAACTATAGGTTCAACTTCTAAATTTCTAGGTTTTCGGATGAGGTCTTGTTCTAATAATTCTTTACTATCTCTAACAACCTTAACCCATTATAGCAACCAACAGAAGTGAAGAATTTATCTTGTAACACCAAAAACTTAACTCGTACTTGATGGGTGTTCTTGAGGTTTTGTAAAATTTTCCTATGAATTTCACCTCATTAGAGTGTTATAATCTAGTGTATAATGATGTTATATCTTGCAATTCCATAAAAATAATTACCTCAATCGTGGCCTAAAGAGATCCTACGGAATATCTCTCATAATGCCCTATACGCTGCCTTGTTCTTGCTTCCTTGAAAATCTATATTTTTGTTGTTGTTTTGAATATCTACAAAGTTGCCTTCTTTTCCAGCCCTTGACCTCTCGTTCTTTTCTTTCTTTTTCTTTCAACAGATTCTTCTATCGGCTTTAGGCCCAATTCATAAGTGTCTTGCTCTTTCTTTTTTTTTTTTGACTTAACAAGTATTTAATGATACTCACTTTTAATAATTAATAATACTAAAATTATTAATATTCCCCTATTTGTATATCCAATTATTTAGAAAAAAGAGAAGTAACTCAAAAGCCTATCATATGGGTTCAAATCCATAATAAAAGTATAATTTAAGAAGAAAAAAAATATTAAATTATATATTTAACGGGTGTTGAAACTTCTATAGATTTGAGGAGTGTTACAGGGTTGCACTCAACAACGGTACAATGATGAAATATGGCTCCTTATTTCTATTTCGTGTATTTTGCTTTCACCTTATTGAGAATAGTTCATAGTAAAATGCTAAAATTTCCCTGCCTGCTTAACTTGCTTGGTAATTTTCTTATTTAGTTTTCTTATTGTTATCTGTCATGTATGAGTTATTACTGTCACAACCAAAATCGATGGATCGCAACGGGCACCCGGTACCTTACTCAACCGAGTACCAACATAACGTATCTTTTCATGTCATACTATCATAGATAACTGAGCCGGAAGGCGGCCGTGAGATAAGTAGAATACAACATGTGATACCAACTTATACATAAGACATCCGAGCCTATAAGATCAAAATAACTACTCGTACACTAAACATAGGCCGACAAGGCCATACAATCTTTTACGTACATGACATCTGTCTACAAGCCTCTAAGTATACATAATTTTCATAAAGGTCGGGACAGAGTCCCGCCATACCAAACAATACACGTCTAAATCATACTAACCAAACAACTCCGAAGCAAATGGAGCACATCAACATCTTCCGCTGAGCTGATAGCCTACTTGGAGGGCTATCGACCTGTTTATCGGGACCTGCGGGCATGAAACGCAGCGTCCCCAGGAGGAGATATAGAATAAATGACTCAAACTGTAAGTCTGTATAACTCTGTAATTCATGAAATAATTTTAGTGTCATGCATATGCGTATGAATGTCATGTCGTGCATAGGTACATGTTTCATAACATCATCAGGCCTCTGAGGGCATCCCATCATATCATCTCGGCCACTGTGGGCAAATCATCAAAGTATACCAGCTAATCAGGTGGTGGTGCGTATATAACGTCGTAACTTTTTCCCATATCCCATATAAATATAATATACATATATACGCGTATATAAAGCCATATGGTCATGGGTCAATTTACATGTATAAATGCATGAAATGCATAATAAATACGTTAATAAGATTTTCTCAGAATTCCATAAAAATCAATATGCCTTTGTGATAAACTTTATCAAATACGTATTTTTCTGAGACCCATGAACAGAAGATATAATAATAATTCATATGGGGAATCAAAAATATAGACACCTCTAGTATTTCTATGAATAGTCATTTATGTAAGTTGCGTATTTTTCTCGTTTTATTTGTATCGTATGGACCATGCCAAAAAAAATAAGGGATAGCCTTAACATACCTGAAATAGAAAAAAATCCATATGACGTTCTTGAAAAAGGTTGCACTGTACTCCTTTAGAACCGCAAAATCCCGTTGTTATTACGCAATGCAAGTTCATATGAATTTCTTTACTTAATTAATAATTGACATTGCAATTGTGCCATGAAGTCTGATATGACTTCAAAAATCTCCTCCAAAACGAATTGACATCACTTTAATATAATTTCTAAAGATGACTAACCTAACTTTCTTTCTACGTGTTTTAATGGCAAGGTGTATTGTCCAAGTACCTTTATAAATTAGTAGCCTAAGTCAATAGCCACTAGGCCTTTATCCTTTTGCTGCGACATGGGAGGCTTTATCCTTATCTAAAAGTTTTAGTTAATCCATCATTAGTTATTAATTAACTAGGTAATGTTCCATTACCCAATAATTAACTAATTATCCATATAATTGAGAATTATTTCTACTTACTTAAAATACTACTCACTTTTCACATAACTTATATACCTAATTATGATGGTCATGTGGTACCTCATATGACAATAGTTCATAAATACCGAGTATTTTAGCTCGGGCCGTATTTTGTCCCAACATGCCAAACTTGGACCAAAATTCATTTTCTTTGACTTGCTTCCCCTCTCATCTTCATGAATTTACTTAACACTTGTTTGAAATAGCACAATGCTTAAAATCTCAAAATAATCCAATCCCCGAACTTACGTCGATTAACTTACGACGAAACTTTAATATACGACAATGCGGGATGTAACACCATTCCCCCCTTTGGAACATTCGTCCTCGAATGTTGATTGGTGCTCTTATCATTTTCATGGCCTATGTCTTTCGAATACTTTATCACTTTCCTTTCCATCTAGGCAATTGTTCTTTGATTAAATCCAAACCAAGGCATTCCCCCCCCCCCCCTTCCTTTAGGCCTCTTTCTCACATCACGATAGGTCGTTTTGAGTATCTGCACTTTGCTCGGTATTTTGAGGGCTCGAGTAAGTTCGTGTTATATTATGGGACTTGTTGGTACATTTGGACGTGGTCCCGAGGGGCTCGGGTGAGTTTTGGATAGGTTTGGGTTGTGTTGCGCTCGTTTTTTAATGTTTCGACGTTGTTTCTTCAAGCATAAAGGGTACTACATTAAGCAAATTAGCTCCAATTTTTGCTTTTATTGAATCATCAGATCTGTATCCTAATTACGTAGCCATAGAAAAAATAATCATCGAATTTGGACATCATATGAGGAGTTTATGGTCATTTTACTAAGAATTGGGTTGTCAGATTTTTCAGATTAATTACAAAATTGCCACTGACTTCGTATTTAAAAATCTGCATTATTTCCAAATATTGAAACTAACATATCTCCTTCAACATAAGGTCAAATGGAGTGATTCAAGAGCCTAACTTGACTATAATTTCACAAGAAATCCATTGGATGCATCAAAAGCGAGTTTCGAGAATATTCGGCATAAGAAGCGACGCAGAATAGTGTTAAAACTAGGGTTTTGTTCATTTAACATATTTTGAGTTGGAGAGCTCGGAATTGGGCCTTTGTTTAGGAGATTTTTACCATATGAATTGGGGTAAGTGTTCTTACTTAGTTTTGGTTATATTCGATGAATCTATCTTTGATTTTAGCGTTTGGTTTGATGAATTTTAAAGAGAAAATTGGGGGTTTTGGCCTAAAGTTTCATAATATGATTTTTTGAGTTGTGAACATCGATTTGGAGTCAGAATTGAGTGAAACTAGTATGGTTGGACTCGTAATTGAATGAACTGTCGGATTTTGTGAGTTTTATCGGGTTTCGAGGTATGGGCCCGGGTGTGATTTCTGCCGAATTTGGGATTTGATTTAGGATTCGATCTTTATCATTTGGAATTGTTTCCTTGGGCTTTATTTGATGTACTTGAGTTTATTTTGTCTAGTTTTGAAACGTTCGGAGGTCACTACGCGCGTGATGACATTTTTGGAGCATCGCTTGGCTTGCTCGGTATTGTAATTAACTTGTTCGAGATAAGTATTTTGCCTAAATTTGTTGAGAGAATTTCTCCTCTTATTTGTCATTGTTCACTACCTGCAGGGGTGACACATATATGAGGTGACAAGCGTATATGTATGTGCCAGGGTTAACCATGCTTGGGGGTGGATTATGTTACATTTATGTTTGTAGAATTTCGTGACCTCTTCCTTCATGCCTCAATTGACTTCTAGATATTTAGAACCAAGTATTAAATGTTAGAATCGAGACTTAGCCTATTATAACTTGATCAAATTTGATGGAACTCTGAGAATACATTGATGTGTCTAATTCTGTCATCTCTATGCATAATCATTAATACATTGTTACAGCCGATATTTTGAGATGCTAGATTCCATACTTGTATTGTTGATAAATTGTGGGATTTGTGAAAGTACTTGAATTATGTGTTCCTTTAGGGTTCATCGAATCATTGTTGGCTTGGAAATAGTGATTGAGAATTTGTTTGGAGTATTCGTTTGGACACTCTCTTAGATGTTATTTATACTTCCTGTCTTGCTATTTTATTGATATTCATATGCTTGGTAAGGAAGAGTGTAAACCACGAAGGGTGATGTAATGCCATTTTATATTCATTATCATGTGAGGAAGAGTGTAAAGCACGAAGAGTGATGTCGTGCCATTTTATATTCATTATCATGTGAGGAAGAGTGTAAAGCACGAATGGTGGCGCCGTGCCATTTCATATACATTATCATGTGAGGGGAGAGTGTAAAGCACAAAGGGTGGTACCATGCCATATCATATGAGAGTAAAACCACGAAGGGAAATACCGTTCCATATCATGTGAGAGTAAAAGTACGAAGGGTGATGTCGTGCCATTTTATGTATATTGTTATGCTTTTAATATTTTGAGGTCATGGCGCGAAGGGTGTTTCCGTGCAGGTGAGGATGAGGGACATGCATTATGATGTGATATCTTTTTTCCATGTATATATTTCCGCCTTTACCTTGAGCAGTTATTGTCGAAATTATATATTTTGTGTGATATGTTGTTATTGTCCCGTACTTGACCTCTATCTCAATTGTTGTTGTGTTATCCATGTCTTTTACTTGCTTAACATGCCTATTTCCTGCTTTTAAAATTATACTCATGTCATGCCTATTCCGTTACACTCAAGTTTAAGCATTCTGTCATGCTAGTCATTCACACCCTTACTTGTTAACTTGTAAAGATCATGTGTTTCCTTCTTATTTGTCATATTTGTACTTAGGCCTTCAATATTCTAGTTAATTGACGTTGATATCCCTTACTTTCCAATTGTTGTTATTACTCACGTGCTTTCCGTTTAGTTCTTTATTGTTGCCCATATGTACATCCTTGTCCATTGTTGTTACTCACGTATTTCCTACTTTATAATTCATGTTATCGTGTTTCTGTCATATGATTGGTTCTGCTATACGTACATTTGGAAGGATGAGTTAAAGCATAAAGGGTGTTGTCGTGCTAATTGGTTTGTTACATATATTTATTTATATATGGTGAGAATGAGATAGAAGCACGAGGGGTGTTACCGTGCCATGTGACTTGATATCTTGGATACACTTCTTATACCAGGAAAGATTGTAAATCTTCTTTTGTAATTCCTGCTAGTAATTGTTGGCTGTCTCACAAAGTTGTATACGGTACTTTTGTCTATTATGTTTTGAACTGCCTATACTGTTAGTCTAATGTGCAAGTTATAACAAATAGCATATTTCAGCTAAAAGCCTCGTCACTACTTCGACGAGATTAGACAAAATACTTACCAGTACATGTGGTCGGTTGTACTGATACTGCATTTCTGCATATTGCGTGCAGATTTTGGAGCGGAGCTGCTGGTGACATCAGATGCTAATTCGGAAGATGTTCATGCGTTTGGATATAGCTGCCACTTGTCCATAGTAGCTTAGGTTATTTCTAATCTGTTTATGTAACCTTCAAGCAGAATGTGTATTTATTTGTATCAGTTTTGAAATTCCAAATCTTAGAAGCCCGTGATTCATACTACTAGGTCTTGGGTAAATTTGTAAATGTTTAAATAATTCTTTATTATTTTCCTATAATCTCTTTTGGATTGTATTTTCTGTTAATTGGCTTACCTAGCAGATCGACTTAGGTGTCATCACGACTAGTGGTTTTTGGATCGTGACATATGGGGACTTTGTACCAACCTCTTTAAATGTGTCAGCAAACAACAACTGCCGAAGATGTGAAGGAATTTCATTAAACTCTATTTGATCAATTTGAATTTGTGCAAACCAGTTATTTGTCCTTTACTCAGATGGTAATTTTGTGAGCTCAGATGATTGTGTTACAGTTGTTCTTGTTGGTATTTTTTTTTATAAAGAGAGTGTAATGGGATGAACAATGACGTATTTTGATGGAAAACGTTGGTGAAGAGAATGAAGAGGAAGTGAAGAAGACGAAGATAATATAATCCTGAACTTAGAGTTCCAAGTTCAAAAAATAAGGACATTTAGTCCTGAACTTAGAGTTACAAATTCAAAAGTTAAGGACATGTAGTCCTAAACTTAGACTTACAAGCTCGAAAAGTAAGGACAGAAGGTCCTTAACTTAGACTTACAAGCTCATAAATTAAGGATAGCTAGTCCTGAACTTACAATAACAAGCTCATAATTTAAGAACACTTGGTCCTGAACTTAGAGTTGGAAGTTCAAAAATTAAGGACACTTGGTCCTTAACTTAGAGTTACAAGCACAGAAATTAAGGTCAGGTATTCCTTAACTTAGAGTTACAAGCACAAAAATTAAGGACAGATAGTCCTGAACTTCGAGTTCCAAGTTCAAAAGTTAAGGACATTTAGTCCCGAACTTAGAGTTACAAGTTCAAAAGTTAAGGACATGTAGTCCTAAACTTATACTTACAAGCTCATAAATTAAGGACAGCTAGTCCTGAATAAGTTAACGACACTTGGTCTTGAACTTTGTGAGCAGAAGGGTATTTTCGTCCGTGTAGGTAAAAGTTTATTGAAGCAATAGCTAAAGACTAAAGATATTTTAAACAGTGACTTAAAAATAAATACATGTCTTATTAATGGCTAACTGTGCACTTCCCCACCAACTCCCCCCCCCCCCCCCCCCCCCCCCCCAAAAAAAACAACACCACAAGATGACCTTATAAAATGATGAGTTTAATTAGCTGACCTCATAGGCTTCGCCCTAAATCCACATCTAAAAATCTACAAATAATTACTAGGGATAAGGCAAAGTTCAATTTTCTTCCGCATGGTAATTCCAGGCTGAACATGTGTGTCAATGTCCTCTTTTTTCATCCCACAAGGTAACTCCCAATCAAATGCATAAAGAAGATTTGACAATGCAAGTTCCATGGATGCAACTCCAAGTGCAATCCCAGGGCAGCCTCTTCTTCCACCTCCAAATGGAATATAATTAAAGTCATGGCCCTTAAAATCAATACTGCTATTCAAGAATCTCTCAGGCATAAATTCTTCTGAATTTTCCCATATTTCAGGATCCCTTAGTATAGCCCATGAGTTAACATGAATTATGGTTCTTGGTTGAATTTCATAGCCTTCTAGTGTGGATTTTTCCATTGATTCTCTTGGCAGTAGGATTGGAACTGGTGGATACAATCTAAAAGTCTCCTTTATCACTGCTTTGAAATAGGGAAGATTTTGGATATCATCTTCAGTCACAATATTATTGCTTTTCTTTCCAACTGATTTTCTGATTTCTTGTTGGACTTTCTTCATAGCTTTTGGATTCTTCATGAGGGCTGTCACTGCCCATACCACTGCAGCTGCGCTAGTGTCTGATCCTGCAAGTAACACATCCTACAAAGAAATTGACAGGGAACTAAAGAAAATAAAACTTATCAATTAATGAGGAAAATATATATACATTTGTGCTACCTAGTTATTCATGTAACTCTGTTTAAGCTAATCTCAATGTAATTTTATACTAGCATGGAATCATATCAGTCTCCAACAGAACAATCAAGTATGAACTTGCTCACAGTGCCAGTCCCAAGCTTAGATACAAGAGGAGGGTTACGATAGTCAATATATATATGCATAGGTAGGTTTAAGAGATAGGAGATTACCATGACAAGTGCTTTTATATCATCCAAAGTGAGATCAATTGGTGTTGATTTCTCTTTCTTCAATTGGAGCAGAATATCAAGAATATCTCCTTCCATGGATTTTGGCCTATTGGGATTAATATGCTGCTCAATGACTTCATCATAAAACTCATCCAAATCCTTGAAAATCTTGTCAAGTCGAGCTGTAACTCCAGTAAGTTTATCAATCCAGCTTAAAGAAGGGAAAAAATCAGATACAAAGAAACTAGCCATCATTGCTCCAGATTCTTCTAAAAGGAAATCGAATCTCTTCCTTTCATGTGCTTCTTCATCATACCTAATGCCAAAAGCAACTCTACAAATAATACTACTACTTAGTGAAATCATAAATTTGCTCAAATTGGTGATTTTAGATGTAGCAGCTTGTTGAGATATTCTGTTGATCATTCTGAAGACTTCATCTTCACGAACTGGATTAAATGATTCTACTTTCTTGAGAGTAAATAGTTGAAGCACACAAATTTTTCTCATTTCTCTCCAAGAATCATTGTAACGTGAAAAGACAATACCACGACCATTGTAAGACAACTTTTGCTGCCCAAGAATAGAAGGTCTACTACAAAATACTAAATCCTGCGTCTTCAGTACTTGTTTTGCTAATTTTGCTGAAGAAACTACAACCATTGGAGCAGACGCAAGTTTCAATGAGAAGATTTTTCCATATTTTTTGGAAAGTTTCCAAAAATAAAGATGAGGGTTTGAAGTATCATATTGATGCAAATTTCCAATGAATGGAAGCCCTCTAGGACCTGGTGGCAGATTCTTTTTTCCACCCTTTTTGGCTTTAGGAAGAAGGAAAATAATAATAAGTATGATAGGAAAGGCTACAAAGATTAGAAAGAGTATCATTTTGTTAATTTCTCCCTCAACCTCTGCAAATTAAACCAACTGATCTTTTTCTTTGATTCTTTTCAATTACAACAAGAATAGGTTCATAATTAAATCTTGAGAATCACCATTTTCCCCTAGCAATAGCAATCAATACTTTCCAGGTTTTCAAGATATTTGTCTCACCAGCATATGCTAACTATAGCGTAATGAATAAATATCTTGTCAATTATTGGTGAATTCTAATTTTGATATTTGTCATATGTGATTTAAGTACACTTAATTTTCAATCAACTGATAAGTTTTTTGGTCATTTTATACAGAAACAAATGTATTATTTAAAATATTTCAAGACATAAATGTGGAGTAACATTAAGGATGGCAAGCGATGTGGGCAGGGCGGGTTTTTACTTCATCCGCAAAATTGCAACCCGACCCGCATAGCAGTTGCACTTGCGTTCACCCGCCCCGCATCCACCCCCGCGTTCACCTACCCCGCATTATTGTTTTACTTTTTTTATTTTGTTAATTATAAAAAAAAGTTCACCATCAGTGCTAGTACATTTTTGTCATATCCAATGGCCCTCTCTTAAACAGAAGTATCCAATATTCCAAAGGAGTGGTAAGAAAATAGTGGTAATGCGTCCAGAGAACAAAGGGCCTTTCCAAGTCAAATCTAAATCAATTGAAGATAACAAGGCATAATTTATCTTTTGGTATTTTTCTGTGGTCCATATTTTTTATTTTTCATATATAAAGAAGAAATTAGAAAATTGAGTTTACTTTTTTGATGAGGTATTTGAACCCGCACCCGCACCGCTCTCGCATAAATTTTAATTTTTTTTCCTTTCGACCCGTTCCGCAACCGCATATGTATAAACTCACATCGTCCCGTATATGTCTAAACCCGCACTGCCCCATTCCCATTCCTAAGTAACATGTAAAATCTCGTAATTTTTTTGTAACTAATTTGGACAAATATAATAGCTAGAGGCGGATCCAGAATTTAATTGTGAATAATTAATTTTTGACCACACTCAAATGTTATACTATTTTAGTAGAAATATTCCTTTTAGGCCTAATATTGATGTTTTAAACTTTTATCTTACACTTCGTAGATTTTATTTAATTAAAGTAAATAAATAAATAANTAACTCCTCCATTCATCACACATATCTTACATATATGTGTTGGGTATGTAAAAAAAAAAAAGAGGAAAAAAAGGAGAGTAAGAAAAAGAAAGGAAAAGAAAGAAGTAAGAAAAAGAAAGAAAAAAGAAAAAAGTAAGAAAAGAAAGAGAGAGAGGCGGCAGAGAAGAAAGAAAAAATAAAAGAAAATAAAAAGTAAAAAAAAAAGAAAAGAGAGAAAAGAACGGCTGGAAAGCAGAAAGGAGAAAAGAAAAAAAAACAAATTTTTTTTTTTTTGAAAGCAAAAGAAAAGAAAAGAAGAGAACGAGTTCGTGGATTTCGTTCGTGGTTTCGGGTTCGGGTTATGTTTGCTATCTTCATCCGTTTTCCTGTAAGTACTGGTGTTTGTTTATATTATTGAAAGCTTCTGCGAAGGTTCATATTCTCTATATTTGTGATTTTTCAATCTTTTAATTTGTATGTATTTTGTGTGTTTAGTAATATTTAATGTATGTTTATCTTTAAAAAATTTTTCATTAATTGAGATGGAATTATTTAAGCAGTCGAAAAATGGAGTTTTGCTTCATTATATTTCGGCTATGCCAATTAATACTTTATTACATTTTTTATTATTATGATGTTTCTTTTGGAATTGCCTATTTGAATTTCTATGAATATTTGGTTAGTTTTCTTTTTTCTTATAATATTTGTTAGCTTTGTGTAAGGAAATATGGAACTAAGTTTTAGAAAGTACGGTAATTTAGATATTAAAATTAAAGTGGCCAGTTATTTTTGCTAACTTCATGGGTTGTATGATGATTTTTTTTATTAAAAATAAAAATAATAAAAAGTTTGGACCAAAAGCAAAATTTTGTTAGGCTATTTTCTATTAAACCAATAAAGCAGGCCCATTTGTAGCATCACGTCTACTCACATATTTAATTTTTAATAAAAAATAATTTTTCTTCTACCGTTAAAGTATTTTAATAATTTAATTATTGATAATTCTCTTTCCTGATTAAAATGCTAGACAATTTTAAACGCGTCTTCAAAAGTTAACCATGTGTTCTTGCACGAACCTTGGTTAATATCAATTAATAAAAATAGTCATATGTGCATTTCAGCTCCTTGACTCTCTAACTAACAAATCGTGTTTAGCTCATGTATTCATACTCGAACCTTGAATTGATATGCTTAAATAATAAAAGGATCATGTGCGCATTCCGCGTCTCGATGCCTTTAGATTTAAAAGTAATTATGTTATAACCATGTGTATATTCCGTACCTTGGTTTAATATTTAATTTCAAAGAAGTACCTTGTGTGCGTTCCGCATCTTGGTAAACACAACTAATAAAAATATAATAATTAATTAAGCGGTAATAAATAAGCCATGATCAATAAAATACAAGAATAGCTAAAAATTGATTTAAGCCTTACATGAGTCAATAAAGCGACCGTGCTAGAACCGCGGGACTCGAGGGGTGCCTTACACCTTCTCCTCGGTCAACAGAATTCTTTACTCAGTCTTCTATTTTCGTAGACCATAAATTAAGAGTCAACCATCCTTTGTTAAGGGATTCAAGATAAATGGTGGCTTGGAACACCAAAATTCAATTCCAAGTGGCGACTCTAAATAATAAATAATCCATTTTCAAAACGTCACTTCGATTGGAAAAACTCTTCTAACTCAACCTCGTAATAGGGTTTTGAGGGACATAAAAGAGGTGTGACAGCTCTGGCGACTCTGCTGGGGACGCTGAATTAATAAGAATTCGAGCTTTGTATATTGACTCTTGTTTAGCTTTTATCATGTTTTGACTATTATTGTGTTTGTTAATGTGCTATTTGTTGCTTATTTACCGCTTTAATATTTATTTGAACTTGATATAAATTGTATCCTCTCTCGCACCCCTCTGAGTCTTCTTATAGGTAGCTATGTTGTGTTTGCCTACCAGCATCACAAAAATTTCTGTCTTAAGATAAAGCCAGTTAGCCTATCAGCTTCTGGTGAAGGATTTATTCACACATGATTAGGCGGGAGAGCCGTTAGCTAGCCAGTGTTGTTCTACTACTGGTGATGCTTGACGCTCCTCGGCTCGGGTTGTCCGCCTGGGTAAGCCAGGTCTAGATACTATCTCCTTTAAGATTTGGAAAACCTAGAAGAACAAGCCACAAGCAATGAATATCCCTAGTAGGCTACGTTTTATTTGCATCATGTGCATTGGACTTAGCGGGACTCGGCACAGGGGCCGGGTCCGTCTAGGACAGGTACCTATTTTTCGGACCAACATGTTCATATTTATGTGCTATATGTAACATTATTTGGTAGGCTTCATTCAAATGTTGACCGGCTTTAGGATAAATCGATTAAACAGATGAGAGAGAAAGAGAAAATTTCCTCCAAGTTTTCATAAAATATTTTTTTTAAAGTAACTTTTTTGAAGGGTTCTAGTATGTAAAAGCACAATTTTTAAATTATTTTTTTTAAAATTTATTTTTACCTCAGCGGGTTTGATTCTCACCGGATGTGAGATACATAGGCAACCTTCATCAGGTTCAACCCCATATTTTTTTAACAAAAAAAAAATGTATAAATATATATATAAAAAAAAAGGTGTATATGACTATTATTTTTCTCTTACTGTAAAAATAAAATAAAATAA